>RPOG01002205.1:0-102982 GCA_008086565.1 Thalassoma bifasciatum | reverse complement strand
AGCAGCACAGTTCAGAAGTTAATGAGATTAGGCTCCACATTAAATGGAGGTTACTGTTACTGAGCTCTACACAAACGGTGCATTGTGTCACAGGGATACAGAAGCATTAAAGCTGCAATATAAAACCCCATCAGACTGGACTATCACTGGGATCTGTGTGTGTTTGAGTGTGTCTTAGAGTGTGTGTACTGCCTAAAGTCCAGTTGTTCTGGTGAGTTTAAGAGGGTCTGTTTTGTGAGAGTCCATATAGTAAGAGGTGACCGTGAGAACTTGGGGCCCCGTCTTGAAGGTGGTAATACAGTTGAACAGCTGGGGGGTTAAAAACCTCACACATGTACACACACACGCGTGTACCGAATAGTGTCAGGTGTCACCCCATTTTGTCCAGCCAGATGGGGTATCACAAATTCCTTTTCAGCCTTTTTGGCTCCACAAAAGTCCAATAAAACCAAACTCTGTTATTTAAAACTCCTGTGTGCTCAGACCACTAAAACACTGCTGATGACAGAAAACCGAACACTGACCAGATAAGCTTGACTTCACAAGACAAGGGTTTAATATAAAACAGCCTGGAGTAAAGGTTCTTCAACATTTTTCAGAGGCCTAGTCAAGGACAGGCACAGATGTAGTAATTACTCTGCTGGGTAGTGCATGACATTTATAAAGCCTGACTCTTTCCTGATCCTCATTGCAACCAAGTACACTGTGTTAGGCCGGCAGTAAAAGAGGAGGTCCATGGTGCTCCTAATTCATAGAGAGCTGCAGTCAGAAGAATTAATAACAGCCAGCTGTGTGCAGGAATAATACCCACACTGACAGCATGAGTCAGATAGAGATACAAGCACAGCTGCTTTGGGTTAAAAAGATGTCTTTTTGTCTCAGTTTGGAGGAGCAGCTTGCCTGGAGGGTTGTATTTAAGCTCCAGTATTTTTTTAGCACTGCACAGACCCTGTCCAAACTACTACATATTACACTGCTACTTCCTTGGGCAGCTTCCATGATGAGCAATGCCTGATTTTTTGACTTTATGTATATAGATTTGTTATTTGCAGCTAAATTAAGCTAATGCAGAAGGCAGTTGTACATGTGAGCAACGTCAACAGTCTCCTAATCAGAAATATAACTTTTTTATAATTCTTAAGCTAAGGAGCCAACCTTTCGGAGCTGCAGCAACTGCATCCTAGGTGGAGATTTTTCTACAGATCATTATTATAATGAGTAAGGGATCACTTTTAGTCAACAGGTGGTTTTTGCAGACTGGAATCCTGACAATGGGCCTCTTACACGAATAAGTGTCAAGAAATGTTCTTACTGCAGATAAAATAAGTGCAATTGCAAAATCACCAATGGATTCATGACATGTGCAAAGTTGTGTGTTGTGTTGTGTGTATCATTCTATTAGAGACTCTGCATTTACAATAACCATCGATTTAACCAACATCAAACTGTGACATTTTTGTGTGAACATTCTCATATTTATAATTGTCAAGTATTTCATTTAAAATTCAATATTTTAAGTAGGATAGGGGTGAAAAGGTGTCAATATCATGGTTATTCAATACATTTAGTCAGTTTTATTATCGAATTCTATTCAAGGGTCCTGTTAGGGTATGTGTTTACATTCTCAGAAGATGTTAGTTGTCATCATTTTTGTGTACACATAGTCTGAGAAATTTTGATTTTTGTTTGCAGTTTAAGAATAAATTCAAGAGAGAATATATTGATGAATCCCACGTTTGTGATTCAAATGTTTGGACACACTGTTTAAGTACCGTACATATTTGTGGGGTTCAATGTGAGCAAAAAAATGAACGCCACAGTGTCAACTTGCAGAAATGAGTGTGCAACTTTTAACTTCTTTGATATGGCTCATGTGAGCAGGATGTCCTTGTCATTCCTGTTGTTATGAAATAGTCACCCGTTTTATGTGGCTGTCCTCAATCAAAATGAAGAAAGAACTTCATAAGTTCGCAAGTCATGAACATGAGTTCTGCTTGTAAAAAGAACAATAAATGGCACACAAGCTTATTGACTGGCCATCACATTGGTCCAATACAACTGCAAAGCAAAGAGGAAAAAGAGGGAAACAATGACATGCAGCATAAACTAATCCAGGCTGAGGCAGTGAGGCTTTAAATCTGTATGAGAGACACTATCTGCTGAGCTAAATGAAAACCCTGATGCACAATCTAGTGGCCTTATTGCCTTGTGCCTTGTTTGTATTAACCTATAAAATTCAACTGAAGAAACAATGTTCTTCATCGATACCATCATTGTTAAGCCAATAAACCTTTGACTCTTCCTCAGTGAGAAAATAAAGTTTCACCTGCTCCTTACTCGAGCTCCCTGATGACAAGCTGATCCAACACGGTTTGAGTCAAAGCCAGGTGTTAAAGGATAAATAAGAGTGTTTCCTCCACATGCTACCCTGGAGCTGTGATATGTTTGATGAGCTGTGAGTCACAGAGACCCTGCAGAGGGACGACCTGAAACCTTTGCCTCAGGCTTAGGACACATCTTATCAAAGAGCAACAAATAAAAAGATCCACCCTAACGCATGAAGCACAGACTCAGGGGTTTTAGTCTGGACACACACTTATCCATGTCTCTGACAAATGAGGTAAAAACACAAGCACCAAAGAGGAGAAATTAAACCATTATGTAAACACTAAAGAGACACACACACAAAAAGGGTTGAAAGCACAGGGGACTGAAGGAGGTCAGCCAACTGGACAGAGGAGGACAAGGATGCATGTGTGTCTGTGTGTGTTTGACGTTACAACCCAAATGCTCTCTCCCCAAGTGTGCACACAGGCAGGGAGTTTATCTACTGAGCATGTATGACTGCACATGTCTACCTCAGCTGTGAGAGAACTCTGTGCGTGTATGTGTGTTTTTGTGCATGTTTGTGTGATCACTAATCTGCCTGCCTAGTTAGAGCAGTGAGATGCACTATTTCCATCTGCTCAGGAGAGAAAATACTGTGTGTATACAGCGTGTGTATGGTGTGTTTATGTGTGTGTGTACGTATGTGATTAGTAATCCTGTAGCATTTCAGCTGAGCAGAGAGAGCAACAAACTAATACGTCGACTACTAGCAGGGAAAAAGGCTCAAAGATTTTCTGGGATCTAAGAGCATTGATCACTCCTTAACAAGAGAGCAGAGGCTGAAGGCTGCAGCTGTTTGAATCTGGAGAAGACACGAAAGGATGATAAAATACAAGAACAACCAGCCTCAAAAAGAGCTTTGAAAGTATTTTTCTCTCAGATTTCCTTTGCTAGCTGTGTTTTCTTTGTAAAGTTTGGATTTACAGATTTAGCAAATGAGTCAGTCCAGCTCATCTGATGACAGTTAAGTTACTTTAAAATATACGCCCATATAGAAGTGTGGAGGCAGTGCATGACGTGCATTCATTAATAATCTGGACAACATGTTTCCCATCAGCATTCAGTCTGAATCAGTGGAGTTTCCATGACAACAGTTCAGAGCGTCATGACAACAGAAGAGTCCCCTGATGGCGTGTGGAACACCCTGACTTCCTGTCGGCTTCCTGCTTCAATGCTCTCTATTGCCGTGGATACCAAACCATCCCCTCTCCTCTCTATCTTTAAGCACAGGGTCACGCCCCCAATTCCTCACTTGTCAGAAGTTACACACACACACATTCAATAATAAAACAATGTCACACATGTGCACACATACACTTCCAAAGACAAACCTTACCACAGATATAAGCCTGCATGTATTTGTGGTGTCTGTGTATGTTACTCTGTGTGTGTGTGTGTGTGTGTGTGTGCGCGCATCTGGCTGTAAGGCTCGTCAAAGAGCCCACCCAGAGATTCTATAGAAATGTTTTTGTGTGTGTGTGTGTGTGTGTGTGTGTGTGACTGGTTGGGGAGGAGGGTTTATCAACTTCTAACCAACCAATTGGTCACAGCAGCTGCCCCCTGATGAACTTTCTCACTGGGAGACAAAAAGTTGTGGCAAGATCCAGTTCACTCTCAGTCCGCTCATCTCTGAACTCCATGCTTGACAAATCAATGGACAAGCCTCCATTAACTTTCATCAAACCAATTGGTCTTGGTTTCAAACTTAACTCCATTACTGCCTAAAATAAAAACCCTTTCTTTAAGCTGTTCTGAGGGCAGGCCTGCAATAACAATCACAGCCTTTTCTGTTGAAGGGTATAAAAAGTGGTGATTTGTCTTTGAACTCAGTGTTTAACTGAAGTTAAATCTGTCAGCATCCCTTGGTTCTAACTTTGTCTCTCCTTCTCTGACTTTCCTTCATTCTGATTATCAAAGATGATTTTGTTTCATGCTTAATACAGTTTGAAGGGAGAAATAGAGAATTTTTAATTTACTGTTTTCTCCCTAGACGTAATAAAAACTGAAACAACCAAATTAAGCTGCAAATTTGAAGTGGAAAGAGCATCCTGTCTTTGTATTACCTCAAACTGAATGAGCGTATTCATCATGCTTAAAACAATCCTGTCTAAAGAGAAAGACGTATTTATGATGAAGCACTGTAACCTTTGGACTGTTAATACTGTAGGAGAAGCTGGGCTTTCACTGCCTGACATCCAATTCTTTTAAAATGGGAGGTTCCTTGTACTGATGAGAGCCTCAAATATCCTGTATAATGACATTATGAAGAGCATTCAAAAAAAAATAATCCCATGGTTAAGTTGTGGATTTTATTTCCTCTTATAAATCAAGCTAAGCTGCACAGTGGGGAAACAAAAAATGAAAGAATTGGGATTACCACCAGATATCACATTTCCAATTGGTCTGAAAATGTCAAATGTATGCCTTCTCTCATTACTTCATCTATATCTATTTCATATTCATCTTTAGTTTTTTTTTAACCCTGGCTGCGTGTATACAGGGCTGTTGGAGCACTTCCTCTTACATCTTCAGAATTGAGCCTGTGGATGCAGTGACACACTGTGTCAAAACAAAATAGTTTTTGGGTGTGAATTTAAACCCACACAGCAATTTCCACAACAGAATCAGTTGATGAATCCTAAAATAATTGAATGTTTGAAAAGAGAATCACTATGAAATATTACTCTGAATAATATTACTCTGAAATATTGAACTATTTCCTCACTGTCTCTCACACACTGGTGAGCTAAGTAGTTCAGGTTGCGTCAGAAGGCCGTGTTGAAACCTAAACATGTTGGTAACCAGTTGCTGAGAAATGTATAGCAGCACTCTCATAGAAATTGTTCAGTATTTTTTTCTCTGTCTAGACCTTTGTAAAATATGTTGTTGGCACCAAAAAAGCATACACTTTTTATGACAGAAAAAATCTGTTTCAATATTTGAGTTGTTGACTTTGCACCATTTTCAATCCAATACAGAGTTTAATTATTCAGAAACCCTGAAAACCTGTTTCACCGATATTTTATACAGCTTCATAGCCACTTTTGGAACAAGAGCTGTAGACAGTGATTACTTGCTGGTGTTCACGTCTCATATGGCCTGTGGTTAGCCAGCCCAGCAGTGGCCAGGTTCTTTCCCTCTCTAGTAGCCTCAGTACTTGGTGCCAGCCTCACACAAAAACAACAGAAGCTTTTGTATGTGGGCACAGACAGAGACAGACTGCCATTGTCAGCAGATGTAACTTCAGACAGACCTCCTCAACTGGAGAGACTGCAGAGCGAGCATTGGCATTTTCTGTGGTTTCAGTGGTTTGGTTTCATTCTTCCTCTCCTTTTTACCTTTTGTCCTGTGAGATTTTGCCATCCTACTTTTCTAGCTCCTTTTAATACCTGTGGTTTATTCAAACCACCTTGTCAAGTCCCAAATGTTCAATTTAAACCCCAGTCCAGACATACAGCCCTTGCTTGTTTCAGATCAAAGGGAGCAGATTCAGCTCTCTGTGTCTGTAGAATAGGAGTCTATTCCAAAAACATGGGCATGAGGCTTAGTTAGCATGCTGATGAGCTAAATAACATTTTGAGATGTGCTCAGTTTCAGCAGATTGTTTTGTTTGGACTTCAAATAAGTCTCTGATTTTATAAGTGAGAAATTTTGTGCAATAAATGAATGCAAAATTATCATGATTTGCAAAAAATGTCATAATAATAAGACTATGACTGTTCCATCAAAATCCTTAAATGTTGCATCCTAAAGCCGAGGTTTCCATATCGACTGAATTAACATTTAGTTTGCATTGTTGGGTTAAGGCCAACATATAACAAGATAGCAATCTACAACAGTTTTCCATTTCTTCATTTGAGCCTTTGTGCTTCTACAAATCTGTGCTGACAAGAGCAACCTCTGTAACTTCTAAAAGAACTTTTGAGTGACATAAGTGTTTCACTGAGCTGAGTCTGGTGTCCAGGCTGCTCAGCATCAAAGACATTCAGCGGTCCTCATGGCACAGAGCAGCTTTAAAATAACCGTGATCATGCACCGCCACAGTGAGAGCAGACTGCAACTAAGTGGATTAAAAAATAAGAGCACTTATGAATAAAATGCTTTAGATGGGAAGGCCAGACAAAACCCAGTAAGTGGAGAAGACAAACTGAGGGGAGGAAGATAAAATATAACAGAGGAACGCAGGCAATCAATTATTCAATGTAACATCTGTGGTTTCTACCAATGCCAACACTGTGGTGACTCCATCACTGCATCCTACTCCTCATCAAAATAAGATTGGTGAAAGTACTCAAGAAATGACACAGAGCTCAGATCCACGAAATCAGATAATACTTCACTACATACTGAAGATTCAGAATTTGAAAGGAGATTTTTAGATTCAAATATGATCATACTTTTCTTTAAAGTTTTGCAATTTTTAAACTTTTGAGCCAAAAAAGGCAAAAACCTGTTTTTCTTTTTCACTAAAACCAGACAGTTAAGCAGGCTTTGGAAAATCTCTTTAACAAGATTTATTTCCCTCAGTGAAGATTTTTTTTGGCTGGTTTACAGAGCTTGACTCCATCAGTTTGTGTGTGTGTGTGTGTGTGTGTGTGTGTGTGTGTGTGTGTGCAGTGTGTGTGAGTGTGTGTGTGTGCGTGCACGTTTGTAAGTTAGTGCACACATAATCTCATCTTAAGCATGGAGTTAAAGCTAGAAAGATGGGTACACACACAAAAAAAACTCCCATACTATCTTCAGTCACGAAGAAAAGATTAGAAATGAAGGAGCATTAGATAATCTGTGGTATTCATTTCATATATGTGCTTTTGGGTCAGCTTCAAGCTTGTCCACAAGCACATATATGTCGTTGGAGAAGGCATCAATGTCCCTGACAAACAAAAGGGAGAAGTGTTGAGCAAAAGGGGTCAAAATAAAAATGTATCCCAACAACTAATTATTTAGGAGAGTGAAAACATAAAATATTGCATTCCAGAAACATCATATGTAAATGAATGTCTTTGAAGCATTTCTCTTTTTCAGTTTTGTTAAATTTGACAAACTGCTCCAACAAAATCTCAAAACTGCTGTTCAAACATCATGCATTTCTTTGTCTAACTCAGTACCCGCAATCAAAAGTTGTTTATTAGACAATTGATCCTCCAAAAGGGAGGTAAGCCCCCTTGGGTTGCAACAGAAGCTGGCTGTTCATGGTGCTGGATTGATGCATACTGATGGAAAGTTAGCCGGACAGGAAAGTGTAGTAGGAAAGGGCTGGACTTGAGACTGGTGTCAAAACAATAAGAGCCACCACTCAAAGGTGTCTTCAGGAAAGGGACTATATTCTTGAGGAAGAATCTCAGGATCCAAAGTGTTTCAAGTTTGTAGCTTGCAGTCTTTCAATCCGGGCCATCAGCTGACCCTGGGCCAATTGAATAAAGGGAACTTAAGGGAATCAAACGTGCCAGCGAGCATTTGCATCCTTTGTAGGATCCTTTCTAGATATAGCCTGTGAATATACAAACATTAAAGGCTCATTTTTGGTTAACTAAAAATAAAACTCTTGTATTCAGGTGATTTTGCCAATGCTGTGCCAATGCACTTTTACAATGAAAGGCTTAGACAACATTTCACCCAGACTGTATTAACACTATGGTCGAGACAAATCACAGAAAGAAATATTTACTGTCGCTCTTCTGCCAGCTCTTTACTTAGTATCCAGCTCTCTGCCATCCCTGTTCATATCATACTAGAACTGCATTCATACACATGGTGTTGTAGATGTCGGGGCATGTGCCAGTATATGGTGGGGTGTTATTGTCGCACCATCACACTTCACGCTTCCGGATGAAACCCCTCTGGTTCAAAGGCTCTGAGTGGACAGATGGTAACTCACAAGGAGAATGTATGAACATTGGACTCACATCAACTAAAACACATTCACTACAACACAGTGTGTGATGGCATGAATGGCTGATTCTCTACAGGAGATATTGAAGAGATATGTGGTATTTTGTGTCAGATGTTTATACAGTGATCATTTTTGTGGGATGAACTGTACTATTTTAATTGGGTTTAGGTTTTAGAAAAGTTCCTCCCCAAAGTAAGCAATGTGGTAAAGCATTATATTGATGTATATTGTAATAATTTTGCTTACATGTACAGCGTATATATTCACAAACTTATTTTTCTGTCTCTTCCAAACAAGCACACACAGTCAAGTAATCACTCAATGAGTATGCCAAAACTCTAATATAGATCACATTGATCTGTTTTGAGATCGATGGCACGCAGGATGTAGTGTCACTCTGTTTAACCAGTCAAAGAGCATCAATCTATGTTTGCTCTGGGGTTTCAGAGTAAAGGGGTTGTATGGTTTATTTATTATTTTTCTTTTGAAGTGGGGTTGTATGAGGTACTTGTCGATAGGTGGTGTATTCCTAACAGAAAATCTAGTCATTTAAGCCTTTTGTTGATAACCTGACTGCATAACCAGCACAGAAGGCAGGCAATCTAATTCTGTAAATGGGATCAACTGTATAGCATGCTAATATAGCTCGTTATAACTCTCACAAAAATAACATAAGGAACTGAGAGAGGGAAATGATGTGATAAAAGGGTACAAATCTGACTTGAACCTGGCCACCTGCTTACATTTATCAACCTTCCAATCTCTGTGGTGTGTGACTTCACCACAGGTTCAAACCAGCATGATTTTTCTTTGAATTATTCCTTTATACAATTGGGAAGTAATGCTTTGTGCCTCTATAATGCAGTGAATTGTGGCCAAAAAAACATCAGTGATGCCCAGACCCTATGCTAAAGTACATTCAGTCCTAGTTTAAAAACCTTCAACACTCTCAGTCTGACTTTCCAGGAACATGCCCATAAGGCTTGCTGGAATTATACACCACCACTGACCACATGAAACATGTGAAAAATGCAAGGGATTCTGGGTAGTAAAAGTCAGATTCAATTCCTCATGTTTCAAGAGAGAAGAGCAATGAGATAAGAAGGAAAGAGCACAGTTACATCTGTCACACTGAACTGAGTCACCTTTTTTTATATCTGCAACCCAAAGACTACAAAACGCTAAAACTTGGAGTGAAATAGGTTCCTAACTCCCATATCTACATATATCACAATGTAAAAAGACTGGATGCATCATCTTCCTGCACATATGGAACCAAAAGCTGAAGGTATGATTACCACTGTGAGATCAGATGTATGGCTGCACCATGTTGAAAAGCATATGGCACAGTGAAGGATGACAGCTAGAAGAATGTGTTTACTGGCAGATCTGCTTGGACAAACAAGGCTGAAATGAGAGCACCCACAATCACAACCACTTGTATGTGTGTGTTTGCATGGAAGAGTGTGAGCTGAGCGGGAGGCTCAGCAAGAAAATGTGTTTTGAGTGATGTCCAGGCATATTGTTGAACAGATGGCTGGAGGATGCTCTATTTCCCTAAAGGATACATTATTTCTATGTGTCTAAACAGCATATTTAACACAAACATTTTACAGGAAATGAACCGGGTTTGTCACGTTTGCAGACAGAACATGTGAACTCACAGCCAAAGCAAAGCTCCAACTCATTAGCATTTGCTTAAACTGACCTGAGAACAGCCAGAATAAAAGCTACAGTGTTAATAGAAATTATGTCTGCTGGTTGTATCAATCTGGGACCCACAGATCACTGAATGTGAAGGTTTCCAGTAAATTAAGAACAGTTTTCCCTCTGGTGACAGCAGCTGAAGGAAAAGTTAAAAGGACACTGTGGGAAATGTTATCTTAATTGGATAAGAAAAAAGAAGCAAAAGTCACACTGAAATGAGGAAATAAATCAGGAGGTTTCAGGAAAGACATATCTCACTCAATCCAAATGTCACTGTGGGTCTATTCCTGCATCAAGTTTAAGAAGTAAATTCACCCAATGTAATTCCACTGAAACATCATATTTTTGCTCGGCAAAAGAAATCAATCACAACCTCGAGACAAGGGTACTGGGAACCAGTTTCTCTTGAGAATCAATAAGAAATAGTTCAAACGTATGCCAAATATACTGCACCAGCTAGCCCATAATATCCCAAGAGAACTCTGATTCAGGATTTTACGCTTGAAGTTTTACTTATGTGTAAAAGTGAACATCCAATCAAAATGTACATTATTCTCTCACATATTCAATACATTCAATATGGTATACATATCTTAATGACCTAGTTTGCTGCTAATACATACAGGTGATTGCATTAACCAACCTGTAAAGCTACTTTTGTAAACAGAAAATTCACAGAAGGAATTGATAATGACTTGGATCAATAAACGGAATCGATGAAAGCATTGGTATCAATAAAATCTTACTAATACCCATCAGAAACAACCTCTGATCTCACTGTTGGAGCATCATCACAGACACTTCCCTTAAGAAATTAACACAGAGAACTGGGTACCATTTGGCATGTACATCCAAATACATTTTTAAAATCCGCAAGTGTGAAAAACTGGGAATAAAATCATTCTCCTCTGGATCAAAAGTCAGATCAGATAAAAACTTTATCAAAGATGGGTGAAAGTGAAAAACATTCTTCAAAGTCAAACTGGCTCTTCAAAGAGGGGTCTATGGCAGAATTTCAAAATCTTGTTTCAATTTCCATTTTAGAACAAGGCCTTGAACTAACAAAGAATTTAACATAAAAAACATTAAACAATGGGCCTTGTCAGTGGTTCATATTAAAATATTACATTTCTGTGACTGGATCATCATCACTACTACAGAGTTATAAAAAAACCTGATTGAAGCCAAGACCTAACAAATTATAAACACAAACACACATTTTTAAAGATGGTGTCTTGCAGTTTTTCTGAGAACATTGTGGACCTAAGTCCGTTTTTTTCCAACTATTAAATCTACCTTTCAGTCCCATCTAGTGGAAAAAGTATGTATTGGTGTCTCTGTTTTAAACATCCAGGCTGCAAGTTCAATAATGCTTCTCTAATAGACACCTCCACTGACCCACCACCAATAATTTTACACTGACCCAAGTGCACTTTTTTTTTTCCATTCCTTCACTCTGCTTTTATTGTACTGCTTATGTTTCAGGCTGCTGTGGCGATGGCATACAGATATGTCAGATCTCCAATCACAAATATGAAGTGAAACAAAAAAAATGAAATTAAAGTATAAAGACAAAATTACAGTTATAAACAGTTGAAGAATATTTTCAACAAACTTACAGAAGGTGGGTTTTTGTAACTTTTGACCATTCCTTTTTTCACCTTAAGCTATTGCTTTGTTCACATTCTTTTGTAATAAAACAACTAATTATGCCACTGGGAGGATAAAACCTTTGAGATGACTCTAATGATCAGAGGTAGTTATGGTGAAACTTGAGGTCATAATTTCACCATAAAATGTGATTTAGCACATTTGTTATTCTAGCATATTATTTTATGTCACTTTGACAAAAGATTACTGAAGTTGTTGTGATAACATCCAATTATAAGTTGGCATTGTCCCAACTACAAAATACATCTCAAATTGAAATTCTAGCTCCAAATAAATCAGTAATGCGTGTAGACTTGATAATCATCTGAGCCCCTCACAGCTGTTTAGTAAAACTACAGCTTTCAATTTATACCCAGGATGCCTTTGTGAATTGTAACCCAACAGTTCCACTATGATTGAGGAGGGAAGGCAGTGAGTATGATATTGCGCAGTACATGAAAAAGTTGTGCCATGGCACCAGCTGTCGAAGCCACACTGTTTACAAAACTGTAGAGTTCAACTAAGATGGAATAGATAAGTTATTTCAAAAAGCTATCTGAAGAATATAAGTTCAAGTCCAAATCAACCATTCTAAGAGAAGGCTTGACATAGGACATCTAATTCAATCAAGATAACTTCAGTTCGTGTTTGAACAACACCACATGAAATTTTAAGGCAGCCCTTCACATCTTGTTTCTTTACAATTAAACAACAAAATACATTTAACAGAGTAATCTTTTTATGGGGTTCACCGTCCAGTATTTGGGAATCAATCTTTTTTTTTCGTGCTTAAATCTTATCAAGGAAAACACCCCAAACCAATCCTGGGTTCTCAGTCGAACAGACTGTCTTCAAGCTTTTCAGATTAATTCTCTGAGTTAAATTTGGTCACTTCAAGCACCACTTCAGAAATTGAGTTCTCAGTACGAACCATATGCTGATATTCGAGCATAATTATGTGATACAAATGATCACACTAACGGAGACATCTGGTCTGAACGCTCCTCTGGATTAAGTTCTGGAGATCCCATGGGAGCAGCTTCAAGACCCTCCGCCGAATCCAATATCACCGACAGACAACAGGGACATGGAGCGTCGTCACGCAACACAAATTCATTCATACTCCAACATGTGTTTGGGAAATCGGATCAACATGTTCAAAGCATGACAGGGAAACCCTCCGTGTACCGCAGTCACTTGTAACTGGACGTGGCATCTTAGCGGCAGCCTATTGGAGAAACATGCCTCCATGGCGGGGATGTATTTTCAAGACTCAATGTATTTGATGTAGAAGAAATCAGCGTCTGAAGGATTGAAACGCTGACTGAAGTGTGCAGGGTTGTTGAATTCACAGGGGCTTAAACACACGCACAGGCAGCATCCACAGCATCACATGTCAGCCACACAGTGAAATAAATCTGTATGTCTTCTCAGTTACTCACCTATGTGGCTGAACAGGAGCAGATGAGAGATGAAAATATCTGTCCTGGGAACTGCCGTCTTCATGGTTTTGGCGTGAGAATGAAACGTAAAGCGGCAAAACGAGGATTTGAGGGAACGGACTGCAGGTCGGGTGCGTAAAGATGCGCTACCAGGTCATCATTCCTCCCCTGTTGCCTCTGTGTGCGGCTGCAGCGCTGAATGCTCGGATCGGTTTGGCTCGGCTCAGTTAGGTTCGGCTGGATTTGGCTCGCTGGCTGGTTGGTTGGTTGATAACCGACGCGCACTGGCATTTATCGCAATAGGAGACAGTCTGAGAGAGCGCGCGCCGCCCACTGCCCTTAATGGAAACGTGTGTATCACTCCTGTAATGTTCTGATGATATTACCGCTGAGACTTGGTGTGTGTCTGCAACACGCTGCTGCATTTCACAGGCTTTAACGTCCCCTAACGCAGGAGATTGTAGGGATTGTAACGATATTCAAATCATGTCATACAATAAGAGTTTGTAGAGCACTTTAAATGTAAACCAGATCTCTCCCGTAATCCTATTATTTCCTACCGCGCGTTTGATAAAGGGCTTATAATATGGAAGCAGATTTATTTTCATTATATGAAGACATATAGGGGAGAGTGGGGTATACTGAACCATTTTCAACTGATGCTGTCTTCTCAGCAAAGAGAAAGTGATGCAGAAGTAAAACAAAAACACTTAGCGTTGATTCAGGTTGTTTCCTGTCAGTAGAAATGCTAAGAATGCATCAATGACAAAAAGCAATTAAAATATGACTTCTTAAAAATAGTTGTCATATGGCTCAACTTGCCTCAGCTTGAGGGTAACCTAACAAAAGTCAGTGGGTAAATTGAACCTGAAGGTGAAATGACAAGTTTACTTTTTCCAGCCTCATTTAAATTATGCAAATGACCAAAGAAAAACAGTAATTTGACCTAAATTTTAGGAACATTGATGAAGGTTGAGTTTTTATTTTCTTTTAAGCTAATTTCATACTCAAAAACTAACTACTTTACATTCATATAGGAGGCTAAGGGACATGTCAGAGTGTCAATTTGGGATCTAAGTTACATAAACCACACCACAAGAGAACTTCATCAGATGAAAACAGAGAACTCAAAGATTTTAATATTTACTGATAGCTGAATGAGAAAATAAGTAGACTGAAGTCAGGGGAAAATAACTTAATTAAACTAAACTTAGCTTAACCTAACTTCGCTTAACATAACTAAGCTTAACTTATCTAAACTTAACTTAACTAAGCTTAACATAAAATTACTCAACTTAACTAAGCTTCACTAAACTTAACTTAACTTAACTAAGCTTAACTTAACTTAAAAAACTAAACTTAACTTAAAATAACTTGAAATAACTTTACTTAAAATAACTTAACAGAAGTAACTTAACTTAACTCAAAATAACTCGAAATAACTTAACTTAAAATAGCTTAACTAAAATGACTTTACCTAAAATATTGTAGCTAAAATAACTTCACTAAAATAACCTAACTTAACTTAAAATGACTTATATTAAAATATTTTAACTAAATTAATTTATCTAAAATTACTTAACTAAAAATTACTTAACGTAACTACTCAACTTAACTAAACTTGGCTTAACTTAACTTTACTTTGCTAAGCTTAACTTAACTTACCTTAACTAAACTTTAAATAACTTTACTTAACTTAAAATAACTTTTCTCAACTTAAAATATTTTAACCAAAATAACTTAACTTAAAATAACTTTTCTCAACTTAAAATATTTTAACCAAAATAACTTAACTTAAAATAACTTAAAATAACTTAACTTGACATAAAATATTTTAAAAAATTGTGTACCATTGCCTTCATAACAGGAGGTGGGTCAACTTACCCCACTCTCCCCTACTGTTATCATAGCAAGAAATGTACGATAATATGGTCCAAAAACATGTAGTAAATGCACGTTAATCCAAATGTCTTATCTTGTTATGTAAGAAAAGTCCTTTGAAATATCACAGGAACTTTAAATTAAGGTTGTCAGAAACCTCTCAACATTCATGGGGTTAGAAAAAACAACTCTTAAACTAAACTAAAAGTTATTTTTTTTGTCCTGTTGCTGCACCACAAAATGAAACAAGAGTGTGCAGCTGACTAAACCAAGCGTTAAGTGTCCTGCAGAAGAATCACAGTGTGTGTGTGTGTGTGTGTGTGTGTGTGTGTGTGTGTGTGTGTGCGTGTGTGTGCGCACTGGTGATGGTGCTGTGATTTGGCAGTGGCTGGACCACAAGATTCCCATGAAGTACACAATGGCCAAGTACTTTGTGTGTGTGTGTGTGTGTGTGTGTGTGTGTGTGTGTGTGTGTGTGTGTGTTTGTCTTGGGGAAAAGGAAAAGTGTAGCTTTACTAGCAACAGGACTCAATGGTGCAATACCACACAGTTGTGGGAACCCTTACATGTTTTTGAGAGTCAGTGTGTGTGTTTGTGAGTGTGAGTGTGTGTGTGTGATTGTAAGAGTGAGAGGCCGGCACAATAACATGCTGCTCTCATTACGCTCTGTGCATTAATTAGCATAAATTAAGAGAGATAATCCTCTTTAATTCAGGCGGGAGCCTGTCTCACTTGTTGGACCAACATTTTTGCGGATGCTTGTTACAATATCCTCTTTGCCCCTCTGCTTCCGGTGTACAAGCCTGTCGGTGTGTGAGAGTGTGTATGTGTCTGTTCACAGTAAATGCAAGCACATGGTTGTAGGTGAAAGGGACCTTCATGTTTGTGGCATCAGTTGATGTGATAACTGACAAAAATAGAGAGGAGAGCAAAAAACATCCTCTTGTTAAGTCTTGCATAACTAACACACACATGCACAGACACAAGCGCATTCTTGCTTTCTCTCTTACACACACACACACACACACACACACACACAGAGAGCTTTAAAACTGAAGCCGAGGGATACAGTGTCAGTTTAAAAAGAGAGAAACTAATGCAACCTCATCGCCAACAGCCTACATGTTGACACAAAGCTGTTGTCTGCTCTGACAGGTGTACAGATACGAGCTGTGTGAGGAACAATCACAGCAGGCTGTCGTCTGCTGCAAAATATCCAGAGCTCTTTTGGATCCTGTGGCTGTGAGAAAGCTGGTTCAGTTTCAACTGTGCGGGCTGCTGTGGATTATGGATTGTGTTTGCTCTCTTTCCTCCTCCTGACTGAGCATCAGGACTGGAATTGGGGGAGCGCCAACAGCTCCACAAGACTTTGTTTACATCACCCATTCTAATATATTTGGCCCAAAATAATCCTCAGAAAAAGATACACAAAAAAATTATAATAAAAGAGTATGATGTGAAGGAGTATTTCAAGTGTTTCATAGTCTGGGCCAATGTGTGGGTAATTTGTATGTTGCAGTTCTTGGTTTGTTTCTTCATGATATAAAAATTTGTGACATTTTTCCAGTTGACTACAACATCTGTCTGTGCTGAGGTATACTGTTAAATAACCTCAATAGTACAATATTCCCTATGTAAGTGTTTGCTTTTGCCACTGTCGCTCAGACTGCCAATGACATCGTTCACAAACCTGAAGACATAGTTTTCCACTTGTTATGATGAGATCTTATTTTAGTGATGAGAAACAGCTGTTGACTATGCTCAACTGGACATTAACAGACCCAACTGACACAATAAGTGACAAAGTTCAGTGTCTGTTATTCCTTCCTCACACCAACATTTTTTTTTTGACTAATTGTGTGATTAAAGGAGAGCTCACACCCTGTTACATATTAGACACACTGACCAGCAATGGTGGTGGTAGACAGTAACTCCCTTATCTGAGAGGAAAAGTGAAATAATTTGCGCCAATGGTTTCAAATGCAGCTCACCTTAAAAAGACAGGTGTGTTTCTGTTGTGGTGAGTTGTTACGATAGAAGAATGTTTATTGAAAATGCTCTTCTCTTGATCACTGTGTGCACCTTTTGTTTGATGAGGTATGCCGGCACCTCTGTTACCATTACAGGGGATGCTGTTTTCTCGTTGGCAGTGATATTGACTCGCAGCTGTGTTACCAGGAGGTCAGTCTCCTGGACACCACTGGGATGACAAACACTGGTCGATGTTTGTGTGTGTGTTAGTGTGTGAACGTGCGCGGTAGATACCACTGGTGGTCGATACCAGCAATAGCGCAACATAGCTTTGTGTGTGTGGTTTGCTAGTCCTGTATGAGTTTGTAAGTGTGCCTGCGCCGAGCATGCTGGTGTTTGCAAACTACTTTTAAAATCAATATGTGTGTGCTTCTGTTATTTGGTGTGATTGAAAACTCTGAGAACTTTGTAGCCAAGGAGAGTAAACAGTCAGGTTTACCTTCAAGACAGTAGGGGGAAAATGCTGATTTATAGAATTTGCTGCTTTTAAGAAGCTATGCATTCACAATCTGCAGTTCTTTCAACCAGATTTAAAAATTACTGAAGTTGTTGTGATAACACTTAATAATAATAATAATAATAATAATAATTTGGCTCTGTCTCAACTACAAAGTACATTTCAACTTGAAATTCTAGGTGCAAATAAATCAGTAATGCACATCGACTTGACAATCAACGGAGCCCCTCACAGCTGTTTAGTAAAGCTACAGCTTTCAAGTTTTACCCAGAATGCCTTTGTCAATTCTAGCCAAACAGTACTGTGGAATTTAATTGAGACAAAAATGATTAGTTATTTCAAAGAACTACCTGAAGAAGTTGAGTTAATTAACAAGTCTAAATCAACCAAACTAAGCTCGACACGAGACGTCTCATTCAATCAGGATAACTTCTGTTGGTGTTGGAACAACAAAATGTATCTTTTGACCTAACAAAAAAGTTTAAGGCAGCCCTTTACAGCTTGTTTTTACATTGAAATAAAAAGTTACATTTAATGCTGTACCTCTTCGCCTACATCAACAGAATGCAGCAGCTTCTGTATACTGTGAGAGAAGCCTGCCTGTAGCTTTGTGTTACTCTTAAAAACAGTATTCAGGAGCATGTATCTTTATAGACTGGAACAGCAAAGTGAGTTTAATGCAGCTGAGGAAAAGAACGAGCTGTGAGTGTCAAAAATCTGTTTAACCTGATTGACAAATTAGACTCAAGAAGAAGCCCTAAGTGCATTTTAAGTCTATTTTCTACATACCAGTAAATGCATCGCTAGTTCTGTACTGAAATACAAGCATCAAGTACAGTCATGCTTTTTTGACATCCTGGCTGATTTAAGGCCGACTTACAGGTTATGACATAATCATGGCCACAGCAGCTCATCTTTTTTCATATCAATGACACACTTTCAGACTGTTTTTGTGCAGTGAGAGTGAAAGTTAGAAAAATCATCCCTCAATAAGGTCAACTGATCCTTTTTATGCAATCTTCTGGTGCTGTCTTGTGTAATGGATAATCTTTCAGATGATGCTCTTTTATAAATAAAGAGTTTTAAAACAGAAACTACAGCATTGGTATCAAAGTTTTGATGAGTTTAAATGGAACATTAAAAAAGGGGGGCATATGATTTTAACAGTTCTTTTAAAATTGGAATCACCCATTTATTTAAAAAAATGAAACATAAATCATTGTCCCTGTCTCACACTGCATTTAAAACCAGAAACGTGAGAGCACTTAATGGTGGTGAGAGCTGATACATGCATCAAGCTGAGCCACTAAACTTCCAAAATTAAGCTTTAAATCCTACTGCTGTCACCTACATTGAGTATAAACTTGTACAACATACAAACTTGTATGATTATAACTCTTATGTCATTCAGGTCTGCTGAGGTAAAGCTAAAAATTAATCCAAAAAATATATATACAGCTTTAGTTTTTGAAGCAACTCATACATTTCCTCTTAAACATCCTTTACACTCACATTGAGTTATTAGAAATTATGCTAATCCGGTCGGGCTAATACCACTTCAAAAATCAGGACTGGAAGAGGAGAAATAAGCCTCAGACGGCATTATTTGCTTCTCATGAGCAGCTGTTCAAGAGGTGAAATGTCACTGGGAAACACATTCATCTCATCGTGACATTTAGGCCAGAGAGTTAAACAAACTTAGTTAAGAATTTGAAAAAGAGAGGAAGAGAGCTGCCTGTTGACCTGGTGGTTTCACTGTGTGCCCCACATATAGAGGCTATGGTCCACAAACCTTTTCTGCATGTCTCTAATCACATTTCCTGTCTCTCAGCTGTCCTACTTAATAAGGGTAGAAAGATAGTGACCATATTCTAAAGACCCAAAAGAGGACCCCCTACCCAACCTCTTGGAGATACTGCAAAAATACCCAAAGACACTCAAACACAACAAGGTAGCTTCATAACAAAGACATTTATCTAAACATCCTCTATGTGTGAAGTGAAAATGTTCCACAATGTAAACAGAAATTCAATATCAAAAACCCACTAAATTTTGGCTTTTCAACTCAAAGTTTTGACTTTTTAACTCTAAATTCTGGCTTTTTTTATCTCAAAATCTGGACTTCTTCCTCATAACTGTGATCCTTCTTTAATCTCAAAATTTGGACTTCAAGCCCAACCCCTATTCATTGATTTAGTGAATCAAATCTATCTATCGCTCTAAGGTGGTAGCTCTCTGAAATGAAAAAGCTGTTTACAAGCACTACATCCACAAAAAAAAGTTTGGAGTTGAATTTGTACTGCGGCAACGGGAGCCATGGAACAAACACCTCCTTCTCTCATCCACTGCACACTTTTGCTAAGTCCACAACTCCATAATAAACACATAGCAAATGCATGACATGAGAAAGGCTTTTTAAAATTTGCTTCCAAACAAACAAAGCATTTGCAAAGACAATTGTAAAGTGGATCTTTACAGACATGTGAAAAACACAGCAAGGCTACAGGTCTTCTTATCAAGGGATTGTCTTTCTTGTGAATTGGGCCTCCATCACATCAAATGAAACGTCCTATATATGGTATCAGCTGATTTCTGCTGTGAGGCAACTACGGGAAATTTAAAGAATGAGATACTTTGGTTTTTTAAGCCGAATAAGAGGGATGGTCAAACCTTTTTCGAAATACCAACAGTGGTGTTCACCTCAACTTTTCATTTTGCTCTGTTTCAAGATTTGTGTGCATTCACACGTTCATGCATTCAGACAGAATCCCCTTAAAAAACAACTATGGTGTTAAATCTATTAACGGGAGCAAACTGTGATGAAACACTCATTGTCAGTGGAGGAATCGAACTTGAAGTGAGGTCAGTAAATAGTGTGTGATATGAATGGGGAATGAAGTTCCGTCTCCAAACAGCTGAAGAGGGACACACTCAAGTCACGCACACACACGCACAGGGGCGACAAACACTTACTCTTCTAAGGAGAGGGTGAGCACCTCAGCCTGGCATCGGAGTACTTGTTTTTTTATACTTTCATTCAGTTCCCATAAGCACACAAATTGAGATGGATTGCTGCTGGGCACCATGGCAACCAGTGGGGCTATTCTCCATCACAGAGGCTGAATGGGAGAGAAAGAGACAAGAAGTTAATCAACACTGTGCATTTTCATTCTGCCTCTCTATACTGCCAAGCTATGAACACAAATAATTTTCATTCTATATTCACACAAATGTTGGTGACATATACCAGCTGTGCTTTGGAGAGAAGAGTATTTAAAGAAGGGATAACATTTTAAAAAAGTTGTAGTATGAAATCTGATTCATTCTGTTAATTTTCCAACAAATACATGAAAACATGACTGAATGTTCTTTGTTGGAAGGGACAAAAAGTTCAACTTGAACCATGAATTATTTCTACAGACATTGAAGGCAGAACACAGGCTGAGAGTCGAACACGGGAGCTCTCTGCTGGGAATGTAAAGCACTGAGAATTTTCTCTTTATACTAACTTTAGTGATTGATTTCAGCTTTCTTTGAATCAGGTCAATTTCAAGGTAAGAGTGCCCCTATCAGCAGTCGTGTAAAGTCTGGGTGTTGTGGATGTTCACTGAACAGTTTCTGAATTTCTACTCATTTATTCAGTAACAGAGAATATTTGTTATATAGAGGATCTAAATTTTAACATACTGTAGAGCCAGTTTTTTGCAAGTGTAAATCAACTCTGTTGTTAATGTTCAACTCAATGTAAATTGCACATTTGGACCCTAGAATTATCTTATATTGGTGAATTAAAACCTTACTTGTTGCTTCTGTAGTGGTCCAGGATCTTACAACTTCAAACAAATTTTTGTTCAATTTGAAAGTTATCTTACTATTTCCATGCACAGACTAGTACATTATGACCACTAATATATACACTGAGACAAAACTTAGCATCAGACTGGAGAGCAAGGAGCTGCAGCACTTGTGTGTGACACCATCTTATATTCTGTCACACAAAGCCAGAAACAAGAGGCTCAGAGACAGCTTTTGCCCCAGAGCCATCAACGCCCTCAACACTCATCACCACAAAATGCTCTGATAACACATCTCCTCTCGAGCAATAAATCAATGTGCAATCCCCCATCCCCTCCACCCAATATGCAATACATACTGCACATGTAAATATTTCTGCTGTAATTAGTATTTATTGCTTTATGCTTATTATGTTTAAGTCATCTCCTTTTTGTATTGTTGTTTTCTACTGTTGTTTTATTTCCTGTAGCACTAAACAGAGGAGCACTCCCAATTTCACTGCGTGCAAATCATGCAATGACAATAAGGGCTTTCTATTTGTACTCCATTTCTATACAGTTGTGGTCAAGTCATGATGCTCTTAAAGTCATACGATGAACCCATTCTATGATTTTGGTGAGGGAGTTGTAGGTCATAGACTGACATCAGCATCAGTGAGTGAATTAGGGGCAAGTTGGACAATAAACCAGACAGATCTGTCGTACATTTTTGCTTGAGTCGCAGAAGGCAGGGGATAAGATTAGTGTATAAGTTCATAGGAAATGTATTGAAGCTATGATAGATGTGCTGCTGTAATAGTCGCAAGGTGGGAAAATCAAATATAACAGACAGATGGGGATAAAATCAGAGGAGGTCACTTCATCTTATTTGTCATACTCAGAGCAGCCACCTGCATATTAATGAACACTACAAAATGAAATTGAGTTTTGGAGCCAATTGCTGTGATTTTAATTTTAGAAATGGTCATATTGATAGCTGTAACGCAAACCTCCTATTTGCAAATTCACTTATTCTGGGAAACTAAAAAAGACGCACTATTTTTTTTGCCAAATGATATTTGTTATGCGTACTTTTGTTGGCTATTAATTGTTATCAAAATCTACTCAGTATTACTGCCTTGCAAAGCACCCATAGAAAAGCTTCCTCCCACTCTATCTGGATAATTTTCCAGATCAGAGGTTTTTCAGTTTACCCATCAATATGTCAATTGGAGAGGAATCCATATATGGTTGAGCAACTGAATATTGCTGCTTTTTCTGAAGCTGATTTGTGAATTCCTGTTGAATCTATAATGGCATAATCTAGACATCGAGAATAATTTGTTTAAAGAGATCCTGTGGAAAGAGTCTGAGGGTTTAACTTTCTTTTTATTTTTATTTTTTTAATTTTTATTTTTTTCCTGTCTGATTCTGAAATAGTTGGCCAGTGTTCTTCTAATGAGCGAAATGTTGAAGAACTGCGCCACCAGCTGGTGAACAGTGAATAATGCACTACAGACGTCTTACGTCATCACGACGCGACAAGACAGCACTGTTATGCGCGTCCTTCACGTTACTTCTGCTGTGTTACACTGCACAGTTTTACCTAACTTGTTGCAGAAGTCAGGAGTTTGTGGTTCGATACCTGAGCTGTGGTCAGTGTCCGTTTTTATGGAGTAACAGACGCATCTGTCAGAGAGTCTGGAGGAGTGAGTCCTGTTCGGGCTTTATCTCTGTAATTTGGTGAGTGGCAGTTTGGTTGATAAAAGCACGTTTCGCTATTTTCAGCTTATATTGGTTGTATTTGATGAATGAATGGTGAGGGCTATTCAAGTATTTTTGAGTTCTCTGTTACGGCGAATAAAACACAGTGGGAGAAAGTGACAACATTTAGATATTTAGCTGATATGTAATAGTGAATTCACAGATTACACAAACAGGAAGTCATGCAGGTTTGGCCTGAAATGACCTGAGTGGATCCCAAAGTTTCACCCTCCATCCTCGTACCTACCTGTGGCTTCACCTTTTGTCGCAGTCCTGCACCTGTAGTTCTTGTGAAGGAGTAATTTCTATGGTTTTTGTTGACCACGGGATGGTGCTGGTTTTCTTCCCTTTTACTAAATGCCACCCAGCACCAGGTGCGTGAAATTAGAGCATTTCAGGTTAGTTTAGGTCAGAAGTGAAGGGGACACATGATTCTTACCTGACCACAGACAACAGAGTAAAGAAAGACAGTAATTAAGTTACATAGGCACTAGATTATGATAGTCATTTTCATTTTATGACAATAAATGGGGAACATCAGACATCATTGTATTGCTCTTTGTAATATGCATAAGGCACAGTCACACACCCCCACCCCCACACACAAGTGAATGAATAATAATGATGATAGATAAAATAATGATTATAAAGTAACCTGTTCGGATTAGTTTTGTGAAACAGGTTACACTTGTCATAGCAGAGAGTAAAAATACGTCTGTCAACTTACTTATTCCCATGTATTTCCCAGGTTTAAGCTGCCATGTCAGCTCCAAACTCATCTGAGCGTAAGGCATGCTGGGGTGCCAGGGATTTGCTGTGGAAATGTCTAGATGACCACAACGACAACGCTGAATCTTGCCAGAGGTTCCAGAGCGAGTTTGAGGCAAAGTGCCCTGCACAATGGGTAAGCTGCCCTGACTCTGTCTTTGTGAACAATCACCCTCTGATTCTGTGTTTGGAACTGTTCGTCTTATCAGAGATGGTTAACTTTATTTAAAGCACAACATTCGAATCCAAAAGTTAATCAACTGTCCTCTAAAGTGAAAAAATGTAATGATTTAAATTTAATGTTTTCATCAGACAAAACTTTTAAAATTTTCCATACTAGGTGAAATATTTCACAAAGAGGAGAGACTTCCTGAAGTACAAGGAGAAGATGGCAACAGAAGGCTTCACACCTGCTGAAGGTCCTCAGCAGCCATCATAACCGATGGACAACAACAGACTGTCTGCAGAGAAACGAACAATACGCCCTCATTAAACCGGGGCCAAAGGTGCACACCACTGAAAGGAGACTCTTGACTGTTATTGTGAGCTGAGAATATGAAGCTCTTGTGTTTCAAGTACATGGGCCAGACGTGACCATCAAACAGGCCGGGGGGGGGGCGGGGTCTGGCACCGTGCAGTTCCTGGAGAATTTGAACCGCCCACCATCGTTGTTTATTTTACAGACGTGAAGCAGCTCAGTCGGTCTTGTGTGTTTGATATCAAAAGAATTCAGTCAACATGATCCAAGGTTCATTTCTCCTCCGTTCCTATTATCAGCCACTGTTGTGCACAGTTGTTAACTCTGCTAAACATTTGCTTTACATGATCTTTTGCACTGATAACACTCAGAAGTCTGAATCAAATAATTTATTCCACAGAGAAATAAAAAATAAGTGCAGATTTTAAATCATCCTATCTTGTTTTCAGGTGACATTGTCATTTTGAAAAAGAATGTTCTGAACTTAAATTAAACAATCACTCAAATCAGGGTTTTAAGTGGTTTTATTGTTCTGCATGTATAATGTTGTATCACCCTATTTCTAGGTTTTGAGTTGAATATGAATAAAACATCAGACAAGCATAATTTAGGAATATTACAGCTCATCTGGAAACAAGCAAAAGTACATCATCTTTATATTACAAATCTGTGTGTATTTACAGAGGAGTGTGGTCCTTGGGTCAAAGGTCTACTGTCACACCATCAAGATGTTTGAAACCTAAGACCTAAACTTGTAATGCAGTGATACAAAAAAATGCAAAAATTACATTAAAAATTTGTAAAAATATAAAGCGTATATTTTATATTTCTGCACAGTACAGTGAATCTTGTGTGCAAACCTTTTCACCACTGGATGACAGTTAATGTGATTTGACAGTTGATTGAACACACTACAAGCCCATGAAACCCTTGACCTGTCGTTCCTCTGTTACTGCTTTGGACACTGTGATGAACAGTTGCCCAAGAAACTCTGATGTTCCCTGAAGCTCTGTTTTCACTGGCCAAGAGAAAGTCTCACTTGATGTTTAGCACAGACCAAACGTACTCCATCTATTGCTTATGCCACTGATACATGTCATGAAAATACAGGTTTTTGTTTAAGTTATGTAGCTAACCTGAACCTCTTGAGTGGTTTCAACCTGTTGACTGAAAGAGAATAAATCCATCATCGTAAAATCATTATCTTTGCAAAATTAAAAACCTTTATAGTAGAATGAAAGATTTAACTTCCTCTTAATTTAACCCTGAAGTCTTCAGGTGTATGCATCAAAACAACAACAACAAAAAAACATCCAACCAACAATCAGAGGGAAAGGAAGCTAGTGAATAATGCACAGCTGCAGTGGAGAAAGCTTACAGTGAGTGTGTCTCTGAACACACATCAGTGTGATTATACAGCTTTTGTGGAACTTTGTATACATTAAAACATAACATTCCTAATGTTGGAAAAGCATCAAGTACAATAATATGACAGAGATTGCAAAAAAAACCAAACAACTGAAACTCTGCTTTTCATTTACGGAGAGCATTACCGAAACCAGTTCCTGCAGTGCTCTAAGATTACAGCATAGTTAGGTTAGAAACTTGCTTAAAGCGTAGTTTCACAAAAATACTATTATGAAGGCACTTGTGGTATCACAATTTGCTTTGTTGAAAATGTGGCATGAGCATCAGAAACTTTGGTACGTAAACATTTGTAAGGCTACGCAAGTAGAAGCTAGAAAACCTCTAAGAACAGTGAACATTATTTCAATATTTTGCAGAATATACACAAGCTTCTATCATTTTTAGAAACAGCTCATATAGATAGTTATTCTTAAGATAGCTCTGTGTATATATTTCAATAACAACCCTAGCAGAAGCCCCTTTTCACACTTTGTGTCCTGCTTTCATACAGCTGGGGAGTGCAGCCAAGGTGACAGATCAAAACCAAGATTCA
The DNA here is from genome assembly GCA_008086565.1 of Thalassoma bifasciatum. Classification (NCBI taxonomy): domain Eukaryota; kingdom Metazoa; phylum Chordata; class Actinopteri; order Labriformes; family Labridae; genus Thalassoma; species Thalassoma bifasciatum. The sequence continues at coordinate 76,790 of RPOG01002205.1, read as the reverse complement.
ATTTCTCATCACCAGCCCAGCATGTTGTCATTTATGGGATGTGATTTGAGAGAAATGTAGTTAAGTGCAGGGGAAGTCACTGGGCATGCAGCAGACAGAGGCCCGTGCACTGTGACCTTTCTGCTAATATCTATTGTAACATCAGCTATTGTGGCACTCAGGCCAAGCAGCATCTAAACTTATCATTCCTTCTATAAAATCATTGAACATATCAGGTATTGATCACCAACAATCAATTTCAGCTTTAGTATTATCAAAAGGGGCGTTAGAGCTATATCTACAGCTGGCATTGTTATTAGAGGTAAAGAAAAAGGCTTCTATGGAAGTCCACACGGGTAACACTAAGATGTTCTTCATTTTTAATAATGCCCCTTTGTCTGACAAAAGTACAATTTAAACTACTATGACTAAGCAACATGTAACGGTTTTTCACTCCCCTCTTCTTTCTCGCAGTCCCACATTTATCCATCTTCCTCTTACACATCCAGAAAGGGAGGGCTCCTCAACTCTGAGCTGTCCTCTTGACAACCCTCATCATTTCATTTTGTATTTCTTTGCAGAAACAATGCCCCGTCTCTTCCTGTCTTTCAGTCTTTCAAGTGGTTCATGGTTCAACACTTTTTGTTTCCCAGTGGTGGTTATAAGATGCCTGTGATGTTCCTGTCTGCTGCCCAGGCTGGAAACTCAGTCAGGTTAAAGAGAGGAACCCCCCAAGTGGTGATGGCCAACATCACCACCGCAACACCGATCAGGTTCACCCCAAATCCTGCTTTAACCTAGAGGAAGAAAAGTGAAAAGAGGTTTGGGTTAGTTAAGGGTTAAGAAAGAACAAATTTTTGATTATGTAACTCTTCTTTGGCACATCGTACTCTTCAGCCTTCTGATGATGCAGGTGCACAGAAAGCATGCAGCTTAGGGCATTTTTATGTGTGTGTGTGTCAGTGTGTGTGTGTGTGTGTGTGTGTGTGTGTATGTGTATGTGTGTGTGTTTGTTGTACCATGTCGCTTATCTGCACATGGCCGTAACTGAAGACGATGGCGTTGGGGGGGTTCCCCACTGGAAGCATGACCCCAAATGACACACACATGGTGGACGGGATCAAAGTGTGGAGGGGGTTGATTTGTAGAGTCTCTGACTGGAAGGTTGGAAACGATGATTAAACGATTACAAAAGATAAAAAGAGGGGTGAAAGACAGGATAAAAGAAAGAAAAAGACAAAAGCATAAAAAGGGTTCACATGAATATTATAGCTATAAGGTGCATTTACACAAACATAAAAGTTTGAGATATTAACTTTCTTCATGCTCAGTACTCAAGCTTACGTCTTGAGTACTAAGGTACAGCTGAAAACTGAAATCTAAGAAAGTGTTTTTGCCTTGTTTTTTGTCAAGATTGGCTTATCATAATTAATATGAGCCACATTTATGTTTTATTTCAATATATTAAAAGACAAAAATGATGTCTGAATTGCTTGTAACAAGTCAAAAAAAATCTGAAAATGGGGTAAGAATAATTGCTTGTCAAGTTTCTTGAAATTAGAATAATGTCTAATACAAGACACTTTTTTATTACCCCTCTTGCATATCTTTTTTTACTTGTTACAGCAATTTAGACATCACTTTTGTCTTTTCACTTTTAAATAACTTGAAACAAGACATTTTTATAGACTGGTCTGGTGAATGTGACTCATATCAAGTCAAAAGAGAAATTTTTCACAAAAAATAAGACATAATAATAACGTGCTTAGATTTCAGTTTTTCAAGGGAATCAACATTTGTCCACATGGTGGAAGCAAAGTCACATCAATGCTCTTATTTGAAAATAGCCACTTAGGAGGAAACGTGATCTTGTGGAGAAAATTTTACAGTGTAGCGAAAACTGGCCTTTAATGAAGAAAGTACAGTTTTTTTTTCTCCTTTTTCTCATCTTTCAATGATATACATATTATTTAAACTTCACTCATGATTTGTTATGTTATCCAATAAAAACTCCACCTCCAGAAGGGATAGGAGAGGGATGAGAAGTGTAGTGGATATGTACTTTATCCTTTGCACATTGAAAAAATGTGCTGTAATATTTGTAAACCTGTAAAAACAGAAAACTTTTCGGAAAATGTCTAAATATTCCTTTATCCTTTGTACATTTTCACCACTGTAAAATATTTTTCTACAAAATCAAAACCACTACTGTCCCTTGCTTCAGCCTCATTTGTGCTTTTTATGATTCACAATAAGGATCAAGTTTGCGTGAGAAGGAGAAGGTGTCGTACCAGTGCTGACAGGATGGGCAGGAAGACTGTAAGGGTGGCTGGGTTGGAGGCAAACTCGGTGACCGCTGACACCAGCAGGCAGGCCAGCAGGGTGACAGCCCATGGAGGAAGGCCACTCATGGGCTCAAGCTGTCTGCCGATCCACACCGACAAGCCTGACACCTGTACACACACACACACACACACACACACACACACACACACACACACACATAAGTATCTCCAGAAAGTACGGTCTGTTTCTAATGTCCACGCTGTAATCACATCCACCAAAATCTCTCCTGTTACAAAGAAGTTTCGTCGACAAATTTAAACCAAAGTTTGTTGAGATCACAACTTAAGTGTAATCCCTGCATGGCTTAATCTGTCATCCTAACAATCCCTGCTATAATGATTCACAGTTTTAATGTTTGCATGCTAAAGAAAAATAGCACGGTGGAGAGAGATTATACACACTCCCTGCAACTAAAGCTATGACAACAACCTCTTGTCAACACTTACACAAATCCTGTTACATCCACAAATTACATAATTTGGACATTCAGAAATCAGAGCAACAGAACCTCCTATTTAGAAGCTTCTTTTGCTTTTATTAGATGACCTGAGGCCAAACTTTAAGATGATAATGGCTCCTTACCCTTGATTTACCCCCAAATGGTGCCTGTGTGAAGTTCTGTAATAAAACACACAAACACCTCGGTATTACCTTGCAGCCTGCAGCCAGTGCGTAGCCTCCTCCCACAAGGATGACAATCTCCCATGGCATCAGTCTCTGGAAGTCCTTCCAGGTGATCATTGGAGCCAGAGGGTCGCCATCACCTAAAAATTTAACACAGGGAAAAATGGGTCCACAAAGCTGAATTTAACAATATCCCTACGTTGTACATGAACTAAAGTATTGTGGAGGTTGTGAGACAGAGTGAAGAATAAGAAAAACCTAAATGGCTTGCAGTTGTTTACATGCTTGAACCTCATCTGTATCCTTTAGGTCATGGTGTTAGAAGGTTAGTGGACTGACAAGGATCAGCACTGAAACATATGTTGAGCTGCACAGTGAAAAACAACAAACATCTGACTTTTCCAGGGTTTTACAAACTTTTAAAAAACTGGGAAAACACCCGTGTCTAAAGTTGAGTCACTTTTTTTGCTCAGAGGTATTTCTGACCGAATGACCCTGCAACACTAGGGCAATACATCAACCTGTGTAGACTGGCAGCACAGAAAGGTGCTTTTTGAAACAACAACAACTGCTGAAGCGAGGGTAGAAGAACAAATCATCGTCTTTACCTCCCGTATTATGATTATTGTATAATTGTCTAATATTCAGAACAATACGGTATTTGTTAATATTGTTCGATAACAGCTCCTTTAGTTTTATAGCTTTATTACCTCTGTGCCATGTTTTAATTCAGAGTTGCAAACAAAATAGACCCCTTTCACAGTCTCCTATTTTTGTAATAACACCTTTCTGATACACTGGGGGGGCAGACATAAAGTAGTGTGACTGTCTTCACCTTTGTCTTTGTAGCTTGAGGAGGATGAGAAGGGTCGCCTTGCAGGGATGAGGAAGAGCAGGAAACCCAGAAGAACAGACACTGTTGCATCAGTCCTGTAACCTTTCCTGAGAGGGAAAACACACATAAAACACACTCAGCATTTAAAAAAGCAGATGCATGAAAACCTAACACACTTATGCTCCGTAGTTTATGTAAACCTGCTACTAAGTGACAGTGTGTTTATTTTACTGTACTAAATACCATAAGCCACTCACACCTCCCTCATCACTAATTAAACGGTAATGACACCAATTGCGGTGTTGAGGTGCAGCATGATGGCTACTCACTTCTCAAAGAGAGACGTCCAACCGGGCACGAAACCAGGCTCTCTGGTGAACCACAGCAGAGTCATCAGGATGAAGAAAACACCCGTCACCACCTCTGGGTAACTAGGACACACACATGCATACGTACATAGAAACCAGAGAAGCACGTAAGTGAAAACTGGATCAGTAATAAGAAGATCATGCCAGGGTGTCACGTCTGGGTGTGTTAGTAAGATTCATTCACGTATATTCATTTTACCGCCATGTGTCTAAAATTATTTACTGAAGCTCAAAACTCGGGAAAACTCAACTGAATGTAGAAAAATAGCATTAAAGGCATTAATAAGGGTATTATACAGGCAAAATAAATAATTCTGAATGCTCATCACAAACGTAACACATTGAAATACAGTGTGGAGACCTGAAACAAAGAACACAAGAATGCATATACACACCTGATAGCTCCAAGTTTTTCATACTCTTCATGTATCCTCTTCTCTGACATCCTCTCTCTCCTGGTTTTCCGTTTTTTACTCAACGAGCATGTTTCCTTAAAGCTGAACAAACACAACAACTTAAACCACCCACCACTTAGTTATGCAGACAGATCATTAAAAGGAACCTGTCCATATTTGACTATAGACATGCAAAATGCACATAATGACCATGCACAGTACAGTAACACAGTAAACCTACTTGCAGCCAAGGAAGAGACAGTGCAGCCAGAGCCAGGTGAGGACCAGCATGATGATAGCGATGGGGAAGCTGAAGATGAACCATGTGCCAAAGTTGATCACTTTTGCATCTGGATAACGACTGAAAAGACAAAAGCAAAAGGCTTAAAGTTATATTGTAATTCCTGTTAGTGTCTGAGATTTGCTCATGACATACTTAAACATTTACAGTCCCATATAATCATGATATAGTAGATCATATATATCTTTCCATTTACTTTACAAAGTGAGGAAAACCTGAAGTTTACAAAACAAGAATTCTGAGTGTTATTTTCATATCAAGGAAGAGGGAATGATTAGTTAATGCTCGTGTCAAATCTGTTTGTGTATTGGCTGACACCAGTATCTTCTAAAATTTATCAAAACCTCTCTAATTCAGTATGTTCATGCCTGTAATGTTGTGAAAACATGACCTCTTTACGGTTGAAAATAGCTCTTTCTCCTTCACTAACTATTTACCTTGACCTGGCCTTGACCTTGTGTTTTTCACTGGCTACAGCTGTTGTCCCTGCAGCAGTGCAGCTGACTTTCTGCACTGATTTAAGGTGAGTCGTATGAGCATCACTGCTGTATGCTGTGATGGATAAACCAACAGGAATTATCAAAGTATAGTCTGACTTGTTATCTACAGAGTAGGTAGGAACACTTCCTTTGGAAAATTTCTCTCCTATAACTGGTGTAAAGACAAACTTTAACACCAATAATGTGAATGAAAAGGCATAACATGCTCTCACACTCATAAACCAGCAACTTCTTCAAACCCTCTGTAACTTATGTTTATGCTCCCACAATGCTAAAAGAAATCTTCTTTTGGAGTAAATTATCTTCTGGAGGAACAAATAAAAAATGAATACATATAGTATATATTGTTACTGCATTTCTTAAACGTTCCCATAAATCAAGGGCCGTAGCCTTGCAGATACATGCCAGTAAGAAGTTAGCATCATGCGTCTGTGCAAATGAAAATTGAGCAGCATCACATGGAAAACAGAAAAACATCAGAAGGATCACTCCCAGCCAACTTCAACAGCAACTTTGCAGTCAATGGTCAATCATCCTCACTGCACTTTGAGCGCCAACAGAGTACCTCTCAGAGTCATCTCCATTATTGTGTCCTACAGAGCTGCACAGGTGATAAAGTGTGTTTGCTCATTCCTGCTTCATTGAGCACAGTGCTGTACGAACAGTAAGGAAGGTAAAGGTGACACTCAGAGATGATGACCATGTGTCTGAAAAAGTCAGCCACCCTTATAATCCATCCATCAATCTATCCATCCAACCAACCAGAGTACAAAACAGGCTTTGCACTGAGCTTTGCTCACTGTCATTTAGTGTTAGGTTAGTTACGGGGGGGGGGGGGGGGGGGGGGGGGTAGTACAGCAGCCAATAAAACAAACTATGGTAAAATCCAGAAAAAGCTAAGAGCAACTTCAGAGTCATGAAAAAGAATACCCAGTGGGAGCGCACATGCACACAAAAGCTTGCGATTTTGATTCCAGACTTTTGAGGTCCATAAGGTTCAAATAATCCTCATTTTTTTATTCAGGAAATAGAAAAAACACAACCTCCAACCAAACCATTTAGAAAACCTTTACTTTCAAACGAAAATGCATATATCCCATTCAATTCCTTGAACATATGTGATGGAAAATGTATTCTGACTTTTTTAATTTGAGCACAAGAGGCTGAGTGTACCTGTGGAAACCTGTGTGTTTGTGTGTACACGTGTGTTTTTGGAGTCAGGTCGGTTGCTTGGCCTGGTTGTACAAGCAAGGACTTGTTGAAGTCAAGAACTTGACCTGACTGACCTGTACACACACTTATGCGAGCACACGCTTACATATACACACGCTGACACCATCTATGTCTCAGAAGCTGACCTCAAGCTATATGACAGACATACTAGTAAAATCAAGACTCACACTTGAAGGTATAATTTGAAGGATTTTCATAATCACTGTTGGGGCTTAAAAAGAGGCACCGTGCGCACACACACAGAATCAAAACCTGACCTTTGTACAACCAGCTGCAACATGAAGGAGGCCATTCTGCGAGGCTTAGAGTTGCTGCTGGAGGAAATCGGCTCTGTCAGGACTGTAAAGGCTGATTAGTTTGATCTCGGACCCCAGTGGCCGTCAGACATTGAGTTAACATGAGCTCCTTCAGTCAGACAAGCACAGCAGCCAAGAAATCAATCAAGCTGTAAATGTGCTTCAGAGTTAAGATGGTGTCTGAGAAGCATTCATGCCAATAACAAACAAAACTATGTGTCCGAATATAAATCTTACTGGCAAACACAGATCCAACCAGAAAAAATATTCCAGGGTTTTGTTGGATGAATGAGTTAATGCATGAATGAAAAATGCAGGGAAAGAGGGAAATTCCTGATAGGTTTCAAAGCATGACCAATACCTTGATTATGGTAAGTTTATTTTTGGCTAAGAATAGTTTCAGCCTTGGCCATTATGTTTAGCATGTTGATGTTAGCTGTATGCATGACCCATGTACCAAATTGCCTTGTCTCAGCATGGCTCTTTGATACAATAAAAACCATACATTCATTTATAGCAGCCAAAGGAACAACAATAAGTAAACATAAGATGCCCATCATACTGTGGTGGGGGTCTATCACTGCGAGAGCAATTGTTTTAGTACATAAAAAAATGAACCATTAGCTTCTTCTTTGCCAATTTTGTGAACTCCTCATAACATTTTTCTTGTGAATAACTGTCTCTGTGAATGCTGGTTTTGTTGATTCAGACTGCTCAGTTCAGATGATCAATTAGATGTCTTATGGTTGCTGTTGATGGCGCATCTCCACACCACATCTCCTCTAACTGATGATACATTTTGAACTTATTGCACCAGCTAGTCTATGCAGTTTGTACGTACGTGTTAAACTGCTCAGCAAAGATGAGGTTGGTGGACGTGCCAGTGATGGTGATGAGGCCGCCAATTGTTGCAGCGTACGTGATGCTGAGCGACAGACATTTACAGATCATGTGATCCCTCTTGGTGGGATACTGGGAGTCTCTCCTGGCCTTCACCCGCTTCACATTTGGGATTTCGATTGTCATCTGGGATAGTCATGAGAACATTGGGTAGTTTGGCATGAGACAAGTGACACTTGAATGGCATAAACATTTTTTGTGTGTAAATTCCTCAGATATGTCAATGAATATTATGAATTTTCAAGCAGGAATGATGATGAAACCTTTCTATAAATACTTCTCATTGTATTTATACCACTTTCAGAGGGAACTAAGAAGGCGTTTGTTTCAAATCTTTCTCTTTCTTTGATTATTATATCATCTTTTGGGAAGCACCATTTTTGCACAACTGTAACCTGCTCCATAGAAAAGCAAACCCCAGCATGTCTTCTTCAGTTCTCACCTGCGGCAGGTGTCCATTTGTGTGTCTGATAACCACCTGGTTAGAGTTGGCCATTAAACCCACACCATTCACCTCCCCAGTCTGTTCCTAAAAACAAAACCACAAAAAAACTTTGCATGTAGTTTGAGTTTTAATGGAATCCTTCATTTCTAATTTGCCTTTGCCTTTAACTTAGCCCAAAAGACTTTACAGCTCTTACCTCACTGAGTGTTGAGAGCTCCTGTTTAGTGCAGTCGTTGCTAAAAAAAGAGAAGAGGGCAGACCATTAGAATTAAAGTAAAATATGAGACATACAGCACTTAACAAATTAATAGGACCACCACCTTGTATATTGCAGATGACAGAAAATGGTTCTTACTCATGAATTATCAAACATTTCATATTCCAAAAAAGTAAAGAATTTTCTTTTTATTCACTGCCTGCCAAAAAGAAGTCGCCTCAAGGGATTGGGATTGAACAGCTGTGTAGCCTTAAGAGAACCATTAATCACCACGGCTAACTGGGAAAAAAGGCTTCAGTTTGCTAGGGAACATAAAAATTGGACTTTGAAGGAATGGAAGAAGGTCATATGGTCTGATGGGTCCAGATTTATCCTGTTCCAGAGTGATGGGTGCATCAGGGTAAGTAGAGAGGCAGGTGAAATGTTGCAGCCATCATGCCTACATTACAAGCCTGTCGGGGCTATGCTATGATCTGGTTTTGCTCATCTAAGCTCATCTTAACAATGTCACAGTGAATGCATTATGTAATCAAAGCTAAAGGTGGTCCAACTAAATATTAGAGTGTATAAGCTTTTTTTGACAGCAACTTTTTTTTTGGACAGGCAGTATATTCAGATGATCAAATTATCCTTGTTATCCTTGTGAACAGAAAAAAGAAGAGAAGATGTATTGAAGCACCCAAGTAAACAAGAACACTTACATGTCATTGCGATAAAGCAGCTCTAACTGGTTTTTGTCAAGGTTCTCTTCTTTATCTGGAAGAGCTGTGGATGATAAAATTCATCATAATAACTAACAGAACAGTTTGCTTCATAACGCTCACTAAACTATCGTTTGTCTCTCTTGGAAGTGTTTGTACAGGCAAGTTTTCAAATATGTCCTGTTTTAAGTATTTTTCATTAGAGCCAGACATACAGGCGTCATCCTCAGGGGCCTCAGCAGTTTCAGAGTCCTCCCCGGTGTCAGCCAGGCCGGTGCAGATCAGCTGCTGCAGAACAGCTTCAGCTATAGGCATCACCATGGCTGTGGTGGACGTGTTGCTCAGCCACATGGACAGAAAGACTGTGCAGCACATGAAGCCAAGCACCAACCTGGAAAAAGAGAGGCAGTGTAAATGAAATGTTGCAAATGAATATCTAAGTTAGGGGTGGATATCATAAATATGTTACTTTGTGTGTGTGTGTAGCTTACATGCCAGGTTTGGCCCCTGCAATCATCACCATACGCAGAGCGATGCGTTTGTGCAGGTTCCACTTCTCTATGGAGGCTGCCAGGCAAATGACTCCCATCAGCAGCAGGGTTGTGTCTTTACAGTACTCAGCAGCAACCTTAAAACAGGCACACACACACACGTCAGAACAAAAGTCCATCAACAGGTCTACTTTACACTATCACACTTACTCCCCCACGTTACCTCTAACCAGGAGAGTTTGGTGTCTAGCGTACTTTTGTCTTTAATACATTTTTATACATCGCTCCATTTTGCCTTGTTCCCTGACATTTCCATATTTTGTGAATGCGAATGACCAAAATGACCACACAATCTGCTTGAGGCCTGATGTCTACACACCACCTACAGACAACAGATCTATGTAATGTTGCTATGTAACCCCTTTAAAATAAGCATCTTATTCCCTAACATCTCTGCAACTCCCTTATGAAAGCTTAGTGCATAAAACGCATGAAAATATGTTTTTAAGAAAAAAAGGGAATTCTAGCCATTCATCTGCTTGAAAGACAGTGCTTCTGTTTTTTTCTAATCAAATTGAAATTGTCCCAAGTTTAAAGCTGTGAGCATTCAAGGAGCATTTCCTCCTTCACTTTTTAATCATTTGAGTATTTTGAATGAAATACGACTATTTTCAGGGACCATCTCCCCTCTGTGTCATTTAGACGTTCAGCTCACCAGCCCCAGAGACAGTTTCTCAGGGACTTTCTTTACCAGTTCTTGAAAGCTTGAAACCTTTAAAAAAAACTTATGCAACAACAAACACTTTGGGAAATGACATGAAAGTCTTAAACCAGATTAATTATGGGCTAAAATGAGTTCTTATGTAGTGTGGATAAAGAGAAAATGCACGTGCTGTGATATAAGACGGACATTAGAAGCACCAACATGAAGCACCAGATGGGTAACTATTTGATGAGCCCTGGGATTTGGTATCTTCTATACATGTAATGCTATATGTGTAATTGATTATTAGGGGAGACTGTGAGAATCATGACAGACTTAAAACGTTGCATAAAGCTCTCGTTGGCATATTTACGGACCACCATCACAAGAAGCTTAGAGCAGTGTTAACAGGCAGCTTTGTCACTGTTTGTCAATGCGATTTGGTCACATGGGGCTTAAAGCTCACTTTTTATGTAATGCTGATAAGAAAAGGTGAACATGAGGAGGGAGCAGATTAATGGAGCAGAAAATAATGTTACAACCATTTAAAAAAAAAAAAAAAGACTTGTCAAGATTAGCTGCTTTTATCCGTCAAACCAATGGAAGCTCGTCAGGGCGGAGCCGCCATGGTGATGAGAGTGATGAAGCATGTGATTGGTTGGTGCAGGCACTTTTAAACGCATGTATGTAGAGACCAGGTTCATGGGATATTCAGAGTAAAACTAAGGAAATCTCCAGAGCTGAGTGACAGCGCCTCATGTTCACACTCAGTGTATTCAGCAACACCTCATAAAGCCTTAATGGAAACTTAAATACAGCTAAGAAACTTCCTACATACTTTAGGCACACATGACAGAGCACAAAAAAGACCTTTCATGCATTTTCCTCCTGATCTGGACTTACTGTATATCCGCATATACAGCAATCTGGTCAGCTGACTCTTACTACTGCTACAGTAACACGCCAAATATCTCAGTGTTTACGGAAGTCCCACTGGTTAAGCTCTACAATAACAACAGCATGATATGAACAGCACTACATAACTGCTGACAAATCCATCATCTTGTTATCTTGAACAAAGAATAGTAGCATTCAAAAGAAGATCTGATCTTCATTAATTTTTCAAAATAAATGCACCCCCATGTCATGTCATCACGACAGTTTGCACGAGTCCCCCAAATAAGCTGCTGCAATCCACTTCAAAGTTACAGTCCTTTGAACATTTTAGGGTCTTGATGGAATGATTTAAGTTTTAAGAACTTGTTTCTTTGTCTGTAAAAGCTGCACAGACGATGAAATGTCTCATAATATATTTTGATTGTGTAATATTAACACTAAACATTATGCATAACCAGGAGTGTGACTGGTCTGAAGTTGCAGTCACTTTCCAGGTGGCAATACTTATGGTCTGAAATCTCATTTTTATTTTTCGACTTTCCAGGCCTTTAATGGATAGAGAGGGACAATGGATAGAGTTGGAAAAGGGCTTTAACCACTAGGCCATCTGTGCTCCCTGATTGCAAATTCTTAGACAGTTTCTAAATTGAAAAGTTGGATTCAGCATTTCCAGTATGATAACCACCAACACTGGTCTTTGTAACACCAACATTAGTGGTCACAGAGAATTGTCTTTTGAATGGGTTGTTTTAATCAATCTACCTGTCCTGGATAAAATATTAGATGATTGAGGTAAAAGCCAAATAAGGGCATGTCTGGGAAAAAAACAACAACAACAAAACAAACAAACAAAAAAGTAAAAGATAGACTGTCTCACATATTACTTAGAATTTGACTGATACAATTTTTAGAATGATTCCTTGGTGGTTTATTTCACTAGAATGTTTTGTTCACCAATTCCTGTAAGTTTCAGATTGACCCCTGACACTCACCTCACTGGACTTGAGTACTCCAAAGAGTGGATAAAGGAAGGCTGGCACCAGAGCAGCAGCACCCAGGGGAACAGCTTCAGACACCCAGTAGACTGCAGTCACCATCAACACATAAGCGCAGCATGCCTCCTGTAAGCAAGAAACACCTTTGTTAAACAGGTATAACTATTTTTTTGTTATTGTGTCCAAAATGTGAGAGAGCTAGCAGTGCACTATTGAGCTGTTACCAAAAGAAACAAACAGCTGGGAGGGGCTATTTGGACATAGAATCTTTGAATATATCAAGCAGTTGAGACAATGCCAACCTGTAATTAAGTGTTATCACAACTACTTCAGTAATCTTTTGTCATATTTACATAGAATAAAATGCTAGAATAAGAAATTTACAATATGACGTTTTACAGAGAGGAAATTCTGTTCATTTTGTGAGGGAAAAGCCTCCAGTTCATCCAGCTCCAGAAACGTTTTTTGAAGTTATCCCAAGCTGGAGCTAATTTAGGTGAGAGACCGCTTCAGGACAACTGTTAATGTATCATCTGTTAAAAAAATATTCTGTTATCCAAATTACATTTTTTTTAGACTCTTGGCTCAAAAATGACACTTGACAGTGTTATGTGGACCAAACATGGTCTCGGTAGACTTGAATTAGGATACAAAAGGTCTTAATGTCATGAGCTGGGCCTGACGAGGATAACTGTCACTTCTGTGGGCTGCAGACTTGGCGTGAACCCCAACTTGATTTCTTGCTGCATGGGGTGAAGAACAGAATCAACCTGACCATCAATATCCAGGTAAGACAAATTTCATGATAAGTGCTGTTTGGTCTGAATGGATCAAAATGTGACACATGCATATGATTGGTTTAATATTACTGTACAATTACATGGCATGTTTTTTTATGACTATTGTGTCTGTGCCCTGTGTCCACCTTTTATTAGGAGTCTAACTGGACTGCTCACATGAATAAAAACACAAACTGATGGTGCATTAAACTGGTTATGGTTCTATTATATTGCCATATCAGTGACTCACATTGCTCTTTTGCAACCTCAGCAGGCTTTGTCTTTGGCTTTGAATCTTGCAACATTTTTAAGTCTTCTGAAAACAAATAGGAATCTCAATAACTAGAGAAAAATGTAAAACCCAAGTTCCTTTCAAGTTGCATTCAGGCATGTAAATTATTATGTGTCTTTCAATAAATAAAAATGCAACAATTTTTCATTAAAATCTTTATGTAATAAGAAGATACTTTTTTTATCTGAATATTATCACAGTTTCCACTCCCGACACATGCTGTGTGAGCTTGTACTTCTTTTATGTAAGAGGAACATTCAGAGTAACTTTTTGCCAGCAACAGGTCAGTTAATCTCAAATTAATAAACCCAGAGGAGGGAGAATTAGCAGCAGGGCTCCAGGATGAAGCATGCCCAGACCTGTTCAGACCTCACATTAAAACCATGAGCTTTTGAGAAATCATCTGATAAGTCACCAGCAGTGAGTTTTACATGTGAGCCTGCTACACTATTGGACACTGTTGTGAGTCGAAGTCTGCTTAACAACAACAGCTCTGTTAGTAATGATATGGTACAAGAAGAGTTGCATAAGTCACTTGTCAGTGAAAGGGCTATGTTAGGCAGCAAGTGAACATTTTCTCTATCAAGTTGATAAGTTGGAAGCTGGAAAAAACAGGAAAGTGTATGATATGAACGGTTTTGACAAGCCAAACTGTGATAGTTAGACAACTTGGACAGAGCATTTCTAAAACTGATGCTCTTGTTGGATACATCTGGTCCACATTAATCAAGACCCAAGAAAACACTGAGCAACATCTTAGTCAGGGGGTTTAAGTTTTACTGATGCACATAGGGTGTAAAGGCTGGCTGTTTTGCAGAAATTGATTCATAACAATATGTTATATACAACATGTTGTGCAGCAGTGTAAGAAAAGGACTGCAAATTTCCCAGAATTCAACTCTGAATCTTAACACGCATCATTCATCACTCATTGTTTTGACCTTGGTAAGGCTTTGATGCTACAATTCTTACAGCAAGTACATTTATGAAATAGTCAGGCTAAAATGGTTTTAAGACTTCCCTATTGTTAATAATTTTGTATCAGTTGGCACAACGGTTCAATATGTTGCATAAATGCGTGGCTTTCAGCTAAAAAAAACTTCATTTTGGGATTCATGCACAACCAGTAATTGCAAAAATAATAGTATTATACTTAGCATCCTAATTTCAGTCAGCATTGCATCAAAAAATTGTGAAAGAGGGAAGTTAAATGTTGTGAAGTATGTGAGCAAATGGCTAAAGACACAAAATGGTTGTCATTAATTTGAGATATTTTACATGCCAAAGAGAATTTTGAATGCTTACATGCCAGAGTCAAAAGCTATGTTTATGATCATTTATGAAACAGAGAGAAAAGTTAAGGTTAAAAGTCAAAGGATTATGAAAGTTCTAAAAATATCCATTTAGGAGAATAAAAATCTCTTTGTTTTCCCCCAAAACAGTTCATCCAGTTCTTTTTTATTGTTGCTTTTTGGAGAAAACAACCAACAAGAACTAGTCGTACTTCCAGTTGTTTAACTTGCATACACATGCACTCACACAAAACATACTGAAATACTTTGCTTTAGTAATGTACAGCAATCAAATGTGCAAAAGAACAAAGAAAACTCTTGTTCAATAGTCACAGTACTCATGGAAACCTCTTCACTTGCTTCAATAATGTGGTGACAAACATCCAAACCTGCATTTGCTTCACTAGAGATTGAATTGAAATTTGTTTGAAAGGCTAAAGTCATGTTTTTTCAATTCAGCAACAAAAAGCTTCTTTTCATGAAGAGCTTCAATATTTACAGGTCGCTCAGATTAAAAGCGTTCAACCAAGGAGAGCCTGATCTGATTCGTTACACCAAATAAAACAAAGAGACTGATGACAACATAAATTCACTCATTCCAGTTTACGGGGACAAAACTTTCACCTGAATCGAAACATCACAAATTCAAAAGAACACAGGTGAATTGTTAATCAGCCACAGCACTGGCAGATTTTGGAGATTGGTGCCACAGGTCACTCTAAAGCAGAATTCTGTGCCTCTCTCTGGAAGTCTCAACGTGGATTTACCCTTGGCAGGATAAAAGAGGCATTTCCAGGCAGTAGGCACAGTTGTTGGATTAGGCTGGGCTGAGAGAACAAGGTGTTTGGGTTCATAATGAAAGAGGTTCATGCCAAAGAAAATGTTTCAAGTATTTAAATCCTCTTGGGAGACACACACGATTCATAAAGTGAGAACATGCTGTAAAAACAAATGTTAACAGTGAATGCTTATTGACAAACTGCACTTCATCCAAAGGTGTTATCCTCTTTTTCATTTCACAGTGACACATCTTGATTCATTGGGATGAGATTTAGGGCCTGTGTCCACCAACGGCTTTTTTCACAGATGCACAATGAGCATCCTCATTACTTCAACTCTCACTGTCGAGTTTTAGTTCTAACTCTGATCACAGCATTCTCAGTCACATTGGTTCAGCTTTTATAACACCACCTTTTAATGGTCAATATCACTTCCCCTTCACCAACACTCCAGAGTCATGAAAGGGTGGGTCTTCTTATTTCAGCTTTATCAACAACAAGTTTGACAGAAACTTCCAGAAGCTGCTTGTAGTATGCAACTGATTCCTAGTGACATCTGCCAATCACACAGTGACCCCTGCCAATTGCTCAGTGACACCTATCAGTAGTTTAGTGACAGATATAAATTGCCCAGTCACACTTGCCAATGACTAATGACACCTAACCAAAGTGCAGTGGCACCTGCCAATTGCTAAGTGACCGCTACCAATTCCTAAGTGGCACCTGCCATTTACGCAGTGACACCTATCGATGGCTCATGTGCAACTTCCAAAAACTTAGTAGCAAGTGTCACTGAGCAATTCAGTTGGGGCCCTGAGAGATTGGTAGGGGTCAGGAAATTATAGGAAATTATATAAGAGGAAATAATAGATAAAAGTAGACAAAGCATTCATAAAAATTCAAGAAAAACAATCCTCCAAGTCATCTCCCAAGTCACCAGGCAACCATGGCTTGAATCTGTGCCTAAGTCTGAGCATCACCGCACAAGTTCGAGCTAAGTCATAAGTTTAACGTTTCTGGACTAGAGTTGGACTCGAGTACTGCGTTACTGTTACCAAGGGGAGCACTTTTTGTAACCTTACAACCTTAGAACAGGACCATGGGTTAGGTACTGAATTTTCAGAATCCTGAAAGAGAAATTGTAGATATGAATTGGGACAATTTTAAGGCAAATACTTGAATGCATAGTTAGCTCTGTATTTGTCGAGCTACACTGGCATACATGAACAGCAAAATAGACAATAGGTATCCATGTTGGCTTTGTGCCCATTAAACTATGAAAAGGAGATGTTGCATCAAAGCAGCAAGAAACGAATGACGGGACAAACAGAGTGTTGTCTGATTCAGCAGTTACTGATTATTGACTATTGGTCACTGTGTATCAGTAGATAGTTGCAGCACAAGGACTTCAGGGTCAATCAGATCCTCAAACATCTAACAAAGCTCTTTCACCTTGTTTTAGTTTTGCAGGTCAGAGCCAATGTGCCAAATAAGCAAGAAGGTAGAAAACCGAAAAAGTTGCTGATGTAGCCTTTGTGATATCCCGACGTCATCCTGTGATGAGTCAATGAGCAAAACTCAATGCTCACAGGAATTTCAGTGGATGCAATGCTGTGTTTGCTCTGGGACAGAACTGATATTAACAAAATGTAAGCTGACACTTACATAACCAGAAGTGATTTGTTTTAGAGTTTGACTACAGGTCAGAGTTATTCCCAATCAATAAAGATTGTTTTGATGTCATGTAGAAAAGAACACAGGTTCAACTCAAACAGGGAATGTTAAACGTGTTGCTTTTCCAGCGAATTTCAAAGACTAGCGGATGACAAAGAGTTAACAGCTGTTCTCACAAGCATGAAATTGAGGAATTTTAAGAAAAAATCCAGGCAAAAGTTCACTTGATTTTCTGAGTCGGTAAAAGAATGTGATGCTGTATTGCCTGAGGTGAAGTGGACAGTGTTTGTGTGTGACTGTTTCCCAGCAGGCTGCACTTCATCAACACTTTGAGGTTTGAGGCTTAATGAAGCTCTCCAGAACAATCATGTCTTTTCTTGTCATCTCATAGTACTGAGACCTGAACACACTGTTGATGCTTTCACATCTACAGCTCATTACCTAAACTGTAAACACAGTTTGTTTCATACTCTTAGTACCACGGCTCTAATGCTAAGCAAGAGCATTTGTTTCATGACGGCCATGATAATTCCTGATTGGCAAGGATATGTACAATTCTTTCAGATAAACACATGACTTTGAAACACCATCTTCTTTAACATTCAATACAAAACTTTTAGAGTTAATCTTGACAGTGAAATTACAGGTCTGTGTGCAGAGGTTATAGTCCTCCAAGCAGGAAGCATGTGACCCTTTGATGTCTTGAAGAGTATTCCCCACTCTCTTTCTAGTTTCCTGCTCTGTCTACTGTCTACTGTCTAATTATAGCGAGAGAAAAAAATCCCTGAAATAAATGTAAAAAGGTCCACAAAGATATTCAATTCACAAAGAAAAGTCCAACCTGCCTGAGGTCTACAGATAATGTTCTGTTTTATATTTTGTGGAGTTATGAGCTTTTATGTTGTGTTTTATAAATGTAAAAAAAAGAAACAGTTTAGTGAATAAAACATTCAGATTTTAATTTTTTGAAGGTTTCTGCCATACTCCTTATTCACTGACTATGTATAAAGACCAACCACATGCCTCTGCATTATCAATCAAACGCTTTAATTTGCTTTGAGACATTGGCATCTAATTCAAGCTATTGCTGAAGATTCGTCCATGCATAAGGTTCAGGAAAGTTCAGGAAAAAGATTGTTACACCTCACCTCTATCAAAACTTCCAAACTTAATGTGCGACTGATTAGAGCTTCACAACTGATAGAGAAAGATCAGCTCCAGGGTTTGTCCTGTCAACATTAATATTCAGTCTATCTCCTTTACTTAAGTACTTGATACATATGAAGGATTTTTCTTTCAAACCAGAGTGTGTCAGCTGAAAAGCCAATTAACTGCCTTGTGTCGTAACAGAAGATCATTGATTGTCTCATCAATTCCCTGCTATCTGTGTCCTGCTTAGGAAATGTGGGTTAACAGTTTCCAGAAAACACACAGCAGCTTCAAGCCTCCTGATTTAGGTAAAAACCTTTACTCAGTGAACCAATCAGCAGAGGGCTGAAAGGACTTTTAACAGTTAGATTAGATAAAACACATCACACGAACCTTTGACTATTTCAGAGCACATTACCTTGACTAACATTCAAAGACACAACTAAATGTACCAACCCAACACGAACAGACATACAGAGTGAAGAAAAACTCTAATCAGTCAAAATATATACAGTTGTATATAGTAAAAAAGTTATTACATCACTAAGCACATTATAGAGTTATCCAGTTCACTCCAGTTTAGAGTTTTAGCATTTTTTTGCATTTACTCAGCTATCATGAATGAAATTCTGTTGAGCGAGAACATGAGCATTTGCAAAAATGCATGGTACACAAGGAGAAACAAAAAGGGTACAACAAATTCATGTAGATTTATCCACTAAGGATAAGGCGCATCACACTCCTTTTCTTAAAAAAGCGAGTGTCTTGCTTTTATTTTAAGGCCCCATTTACACAACATCAGAAAGACAGTTGTCAGTATTTATCTGATAGGAGGCTTGTACCTATTTGCTTTGTTAAATCCAGGTGGCAACTTCTTCTTTGGCCAGGGCATGTATTATTCATCGTAACCACAATCGAAAAATTTTGCCTAATAAAGTAACTTGTAATCTAACGTAGTTACTTTTACAGGCAAGTGATCATTAGAAGAGCTAGGTTATTCTTTTAAGGGATGATAAGTAATCAGATAACTTTACCAAGGTAACAGTGACTACACTGGTGTCATGTCATGTCACATGGTACATGCACAGTTTTATCATTAAGTCCTATCTCATATTGATGTCTACTTTATTCATCCAAATGCAAAGTGGCCCAAACATACATTAATGAGCACCTGACTGGCCTTGAATGTCCCAAACGTCTCTCTTTTGTTCTCTCTGACCTGGCCTGACTGCATCCAACAGATGTTCTGTCTTTCCGCAGCTGGACACAGTACCGCTCCAAACACATGCACTTTCTGACACACACCCTGAACCTGCCACATTCTTGACACAGTCTGAGGTCCCTGATGTCGTAAGGAAGCTGCATGGGGGCCAAAATCTAGCATGGTGGTTGGTTGATTACATAACTTAATTGCCTGGATTGTTTCTTTCTCTTTCTTTGTAGTGAAGTTTTAGCACTAGAGTTTTTTTCTTGGCCTCATCCTGCGCCGCCCACTCTCGCCAAACACACACTGGTCCTGACATAACAGCAAGGCTCCTGGGACACAATGTGAATGACCGAAAGCTCACATAACAGATCATTTGGATATTAATGATGTTTCAACAAAAATACACAGCTATGACACACAGGAGCTCATTTATAACACATAAGCACCCACCTGTCACAACCCACTCTATTGTTGTCTGAGAATGGATTGTTGAGCAAAGTGTTGGGAAAAAAACAGGACAAAGTTGATATTCATGAAGCATCAGTGAAAGGGTGAAAAAGAAGAAAAATCTCTCAGTTCTGTGTTACTTTGTCATGTTGTTCAATTACTATCCTTGTGTTGGGCTCAAAAAACACTAAAATGACATGCCAAAGATTTTAGAGTGATTATTACTCCTGCTCGGATTTATTTTCCAATACAACTCTAACAGACTTTTTCCATGCTTCACAAATTAAGTACATTTTAATTGTCATCTATGATGGATTCTTACTGTCAAATCCTTTTATGATCAGAAGACTTAAGGTAGTATGGATAACAGAAAGTGTTTTACACTGCAACCGAAGTCAGTGCAAAATAAAGTTACTGGATATGAAGTTTCATGATTATGGCAGTTTAAAGAATTTTCAACAACAGCCAATGCAAAAAAGAATTTATGTATTTTACACCAAGATGTAAAACTAACCCAAAAAAAGAAAAGTAATGACAAAGGTGGCAACTGGAACTTCATATTCTGTATTTGGGAATGACATTTCCAGTCAGCATTGCATGCAATATGGGAAAAAGTGTCATGTGAAAGATGTTGTCGAACATCCGTCAAGCTTTACAAAGATTCCACTCTAAAAGGCCTGTCAAGATTTTAGCAATCTGATAGAAACAAATCAAATTTAAAATGATGTTGCTTATTGGCTAATTGACCTTACATGCCCTTTTAGGTAGCAACTTATGTCAAACATAGAGTTACCTCTTATCCTCTGTTAAAACGAAACTTGAAGTTTTTCTTTGTCAGACAAAACAAATCAGGAAAGTCTGCAGAAATTTTACAGAGCCTACATCTTAGGTTGAGACATAGCAGAAAATAAAATATAAAGGAAATTTCATTTTCAACTCCACCCAAATCACTGAAATCACACAAAACACGTGTGATCCTCCTCAAGTACTGAAGCACTGAAATGATCTGTTTTTAGAGCTGAACTGACCACAGACAGATCTCTGAGCCCAAGTCCCCTTAAGAGTAGACAAAGCTCTGGACTTTTGGTTTACATGAAAATTCCTCATAAATACAACTAAAAAGGGAAAACAGCTGTATTGAAATGTTTACATTGTATTAGATGGATAAAAGGATGTTAGTGTTTATCAGAAAACTAAAATCTAGGTGCAGCCCCTGTTAGCAACACTGAAACAGACATGAACTGTTTGAATCCTGCACTGAAGAAAAACCTCTGAAGGAGCACAGTCAAGTTTGTACCCAGTTTGCTTCTCATCCTCATATCTCTCTTTGACGAGAGTCAGCAACTACCTCTCAGTTTATGGTACTATAGTGAGCGCTTTCTGAAAGCATGGTGACAATTGGGGAATTTAAATTTACTGCTGTTAAACCAGATAAATTTGCCATGTCTCAGACCCAAGAAACATGAAAACTTGTCTTAATTCCCAAACCGTTAACACAACTCCTCTGAATCAAGAAGTCTAAAAGATCTACCACAACATTTCATCAGGATTTAGAATGATGTTTAGCACCAAAGCAAACTTCAAGATAGATAACACTTTCATAAGAGCATCTCTTTGTGGAAATACTGACAAACAACACCTGCTCAGGTTAATGCAGAAAGGGACTTATTCCAATTTTACTTAAACAGATGTGTGAATCAAAGACAGACACATTGAGGCAGATTTCTCCTCTATTTCAGAGCCTCTCACATAAAGCACTAAATCTGAGCATGAGCCTGAGTGTCAAGTCAATCACTCTCTCTCTCCCTCTAACTGATCTCCATCTCATCAACAAGTCGTGACATCTCCTCCACACACACTGCTCAGCTGATGACCGGGACAAGCACTCATCTGAACAGAGGACAGTCAGCCTTTTGATTGATTCTTCCTCTCTCTCTCTCTCTCTCTCTCTCTCTCTCTCTCTCTCACATACACACAAACACACCAAATCCTATCAGGGAAATTATTGGAAGCGACGAGAAAGAACAACAATTTCTTCTGGATGTGCAGCAGCATATTTTTTGAAGGTAGCTATCCTAACATCTGAAGACGTCTTATGTATGTTGTAAGTATACATAAAATGTTTTAAGTATGTTTTGCTTTTTGTGATTTTTCCCTTTAAGAGCTTAGTTGACCATTTGTAAGTTTGTAAAGTTACTCTACTGGGTTTATTAAACTTAACATTTCTCACAGAGGAGCCAGCCTTTAAGTTTGTTGAGCATATTGATCAAATAGATTTAAAAAAAGATTCTGGGTGAATCTATGAATCTTTTGTTGGCGACTTAAGGGACTTGATTTAAATGATTACCTCATACAAGTTCTTATTAACCTGAATTCCAGAGTAAACCTTTACTGAGCTCCCTATTTTTGTTTCTTGTTACAGACATAAAAACTAGATAATGACAGTGTTTTCTAATTTAAATTGTACTCACGCTAGTAGGGTGGATGAGCGGTAAAGGAAGCAGTGACAGCGGGATGAACACCCCAAGGATCAGCTTCCTCGCCTTCCACAGCTTCCTGATCAGATCCATCCTTGCTGCGGCCTCTAACCTCATGGGGGACCCGGAGCTCTGGGTTCAATCGGCCGCTACTCAGCAGAACCGGGCCAACAGGAAAGTCTTCGATCGCCACTGACCGTGGAGGGCCGGAGGAAGGTCTCCAAGCAGCGCGTAAAGTTACTTTTTGGGCTGTGCGCTTTTACGCACAGACGCTGGATGGTGTCCGGATCTGAATGTTTCACTAACAGGTGACTGAACTTGACTGATGTTTCTCTTTCAAACCTGTGCTTCACTCCCACCGTGTCTGAATCGAGTTCCATCCACTTCAGCCGAAGCCCCCTCCTCTGTCTGTGTGTCTGAAGCTGTTGAGGGGATCAGGATCAGGGATGGAACTGAATCAGGTGAGGCTGCTGGCAGATTTATTAGCCTGGATAGGTATGCTAATTAACAACGAGCATACTCCACCCTCACTGGTTGTGAAAGGGCCAATCAGGTGAGAGTTTAGTTTTCACAAGTATGAGGGTGTGCTTGTTCATACTTAAGTTTTTTCTTTTTTTCATCAAGAAGAGAACATGACTCTGCCGGGGCTGAGACAAAATGAGCTTGAAAATTAGAGAAAGGTCTAACTTCAGACCTCCACCATCAGGCCCAGTCACTCTGATAAAATTATGAGAGCAAAATTCAAGTAATGGAGTACTTATTTCAATTGATTAAATTTTACATAAAAAAAGAAAGAATACACATGTATTAAACGTTTTAATAAAATTACGTTCAAATATCTGCAAAAATATGCAAGGAGACAACTGAGGTGTTACAGTGTGCTTAATACATTCTGTGTAACTGTTTTCTCGCCACGTAGCACCATTAGTTACCATCAAAGTATGATTCTAAACTTCTCACCAAGCTTTCAAAGAGCAAACTGAATCAGCATACAACCAGGCGAGGTACAAGGAAGACTGCAGTTAAATACTGCCACCTAGAGGATTTGCTGGTTTGTTGCAAGCAGGTGCATTTCCAGGAAATGAAGAAGCGATAAGTTCAAGTAAAAAACTGACTTTGTAATTAATCATTTGTTGATAAATTTGCCCAAAGTTTCGTCTGTAATCTCATAATTGTGACTGTTTACCTCAAAACTTGGACTTTTATTTTAGGATAGTGCCTTTAATATCTCAAAAATTTGACTTATCCCAAAACAATCTCTTTGTATTCTTGTAACTGTCTTTTCAGCTCAAAATTTGAGCATTTTCCCCTCACAAATTATACATTTTGTCACAGACTTTGACTTGGGTCAAAGTTACCAAGGACATTATTTTTTGGGGGGTTTTTTTTTTTTTTTTTTTTGTAGAGGTAAATAAAGGCCTACATTTTATTAAGGAAGAAAGGGAACATTTACTTTTTTACCTTTAGTGTTGATGGCAAAAAAAAAACAACAACAACAACAACAACACACACACACACACACACACACACACACACACTGTCCCTTTGACTGATAAAAGAGGCTCATTTTACTTTATCAAGCACAAAATGGATTTTATATTCTGGTTATTTTTCACATATTTTGTACACATTTCATTGTTAACCCAGTCTTCCAAGTTACTTTGCACTGCACTTTAAATCAATTCCTTTGTGACTTGCTCTGCATTTGCCACAGTTGTGATGATCTAAATATACTTTATGTCCTGTCAGGTTTGTATTATTTGGAATCACAGTGTAGAGGAGATGGAATGTAGAAATTACATTGCAGTACCACCAGTTGACCACAGGATGGTGGTGAACACCTCCACAGGGTGTGAGACCGAGCAGAGTGATTGGTTTTCTGTCATAAAATGTATCTCAAAGAAAGATTGAGTAAAATTAATGAAACCACCTTTTCACTGTCTGTCACACATATTGAAAAATAATTGAGTGGGGGATTTTTGTTGTTGTTGTTATTATATTTTGTAAATTTTAATAACTTGTTAATTTTACTTGGCTCTGTTATGGTCGCTTTATGTCAGTCATCTATGGTGCTACTAGTGGAAAAGAGTGCTGCCTCAGAATATCAGCTCAGCCAATGACCTGGACTGTAAATACTAAGTTGTTCTAGATTGCAGCGACCTCTAACCTCAGATTAGGGCTCACATCCAAAACACATGAATCACGAGCACGCAAACACACACAAGCAACCAAATTGAAATCTTATAAGTGTGTGCTTGCCAACTACGCTGCACTTTGGCTCCAAAAGAAGTCAGAGGACAATGTTCTTTCTATGCAGTTCATAATATTACATGTGTTGCATACAGTGACTGGTGAGGGTCACAGCAAAACAACAAAAACAAACAAAAGCTCTCCATTGGGATATGCATGTTGTAAATCGTAAAATGATTCTCATTCTAAATGTAAAACTCCCAAACAAGTGCTGCAACAAAACTTTTGCAGAAAAAAATGCAGGAAAAGTCACAGCAATTTTACTAACAGCAGACAACCTGAAAATTAAGACTGCTGTTAGTAAAGTTTCTCTGAATGCTAGATATTTGAAGGGCTTGTTGCACTGTTAGCCCCCGAACATCCAGTATCAAAAAGGAATAATGTTCAGAGTGAAATATGAAATAATATAAACCTGCCTCTCTCACTATCCTTTTATGGCTCGATGCAGACTAAATGCTTTTATTTTAATTCTTATTTCAGCAGTTATTGACTGTGAATACAGCCAAGTCCCACACTTTAGGATCAAATCTCAAATCAGATGAGCTCCAGGGGTCCTAAAGTCTTTCAGCCTCACAAAGTGTAACTGCACGTTTGTCCCTCTGCTTATTTTTAATCTGCCCATGCTGCTGCGAGCCTCCTAAATTAGTGCTAAAGCTGCAGTGAGTCGCCCAAAGCTCGGATCTACACTTAAATCCGCAGAGTGCAGAATTACAAGTAGAGTCCCATGTTTTACTCTGGAGAGATGAATAATAATCTGCACGTGTGTGAACCACAGAACTTTTTATGAGGAAGTCAAGACCCTCAAATGTCCGATGACTTTTCTTTGGTGTCCCTCTACACTCCTAACTCTCACTTCTGAGGTGACCCAGTTTTCTCCACACAGATCAATAATCTCATTTTTCACTCAATAATGGAAGAGCAGCATTTTGTGACAACACCAAAAAATGTTCTACTTTTATGTTTTTGTTCTTTTTTCTTAAACAGTTCTTTCTAGGATAGGAAGATGAAAAAAGTATGAGTGAAAGTTAATTTAGACAAGCACAAATAAAATTAAATCAAAGAAATGACAGGTAAAGATATGATTGCTCATGCTAGGATTGTCTGAGAAAACTACATCATAACTCTGAGGAATCTGCACATATTTATACAAGATTTTACATTCAGTCAACATGTCCTTGTAAAGCCCTGTCTGAAGGACGCTCAAGCAGTGGTTTCCTCATCAGGAGATTATTTCCCAGCTGTCCCAGGGTTCCTCAAGTCTTGATCCCTGACCATCCAATCCCCTCCCTCTTGTTTGACCCCTGCTTTACCTCCCTGGGATCAGATGTGGTCTGTTGCAGCAGAAATCTTTTTTAGGCAAAAAACAATAATACACAAATGTTCATTTGACTGACTTCTAATATATTTTGGAAGTTTGTGCAACAGATGAGCAAAAATCTTAATAAGCTCTGATCCAGGAGATCGATTTTTATGAGGTATAAGTGAATTGGCAAACTTTTCAAAGCTTGAATGCATATATATTTTATCTTGTTTTATACTGATTCTGTTTTAAAGAGGGGGTATCATACATTTCTTAGGCTCAGTATTGTGCTACCAGTATCCCCTGTTCTGGCCTAACATAGTATACAGCTCAGCTTGGTGTTTTTAAGAACCCTTGTTTCACTCCCCACCCCCCATATTATATTTGAGCTGCTGTCACTTTAAGGATTCCTTTTCTACAAACCCCCTTCCCTCTAATTGGCCAGTCATCTGGAGATCTGTTGTGGCAGAGCTATGGACAGACCTTGATGTTTGAGGCTCACTCCTGCCCAAGTGTCATGAATTAGTTCAGAGTCATTGGGTGATGACCTCACCATTTTGATAAGTCTTGTGAAGATCTCATGATGCCATTTTTATTACAGATTATTTTGAGAAGTTTACGGATAGATTCAAGGATTTCTCCCGCACATGAATGTGTAGAAGTTTGAAAATCTGCTCATGTTATTATGAATATCAACTATTGTTACTTTAAATCCATGTTAGAATATTGGAAAGCATGATACCCCACTTTAATATTTGATTGTGTTTGTGGTTATTTTCTTACAAAATTCAAATTGTACAGCTACGCACTTCTGATTAATTTATTACTTTATTGGTCTTCTATTTCAAAGAAGACAAAATAGAAAAAGTTTATTTTACATCACATTCTAAAATAATTTTGGTGGTTAGTTTAAAGTAATCACATCAGTATCTGTGATTTAAGTTTTCATAAAAGGGAAAAGGATTATTTTAGTACTTAGTTCAGATGTCTTTAGAGACATATCCCTGCAAAATCTTTCAGCAACAGCTGCCAGCTTCTGGATCTTAATCTGTCACAGAGCGGTTAAGCCAACTGGACTCGTGCAGCTCAGCAGACCCTGACACTAAGAAATATCCTGTTTTCTGCATTGAATATAAAATGAAAGCCATCATCCAGCAAATTAATCCTCAACTCATCCACATTTTGGTCCAATTACATCCAAGGGTTCACCAAGTTCCATTAAAACGTTGGTGAAATTGTCTTGATTTCAAACAAATAGATGAGCACAGCCTCCTTAGAATCATAGCTCACTCACCGTACCTGGTTGACATTAAACTTCTTGCAAATACACCTTTTTTATGCATAATCTAATCAAATTTTAATATCTGTTGAATGCTAATCAAGACTGTAGTCAGTGGTTATCTGGATGTCAACCTGAGAGGGTAACGTGCTGCCCGCTCTTTAAACCTGCAGTTTTCTTCATATTACTGAACATGTTGACATGTAAGTAGTTGATACTTAGATTACAAGCAGAAACAAGTTGAGGTTGGGTATGGATACATTTTGACAAACAAAATAAGAAGAAAATTTCACCCCAACTTACAACAGCTTAAACAGGCTTCAGACTTAAAGTAAAATATAATCAAAGTGACAGCTGAGTAAACACAGTTAAGCCTTCCTGGGAATCCAATATCAAACTGCAGTCCAATCAGAGCAGCCTCTGGCTCAGTCTGGCCTCATTATCCTCTGATTCGCCATCAGGATTTCTTCAGATCTCCATCGTTTCAATTGTTGCCTTAGATTACTGAAACCCAGGTGACGGGGACTAGTAAAGCCTTTCCGTCCCGTGTGACCTGCGCGTCCACCTGTGTGACCCTGCATGTCCTTACTTAGCACTGATTATTGGATTTCTATAGCGCTGAAGATCCACAGAACCAATGAGTGCGCACACACACACACACACACAGAATGTACAAGTACAGTAAAGTGGCACATGAACACATATTAACGTGCAAACAGGGAATGTTACAGAAAGACAAATTCATCATAATATCAAGTGTTTCTTTGAGCATTGGCACACAAACACTGAGTTGCAAAGACAGAGGCAGACAAAAAAGCCAACACAAGCTGACAGAGGGCTGAGTGTGTGTGAGTGCACGTGCATGAGTATGTGTCTGCATGCTGTGTTTTGTATTATATAACAGTATTTAATGTGCTCTAAGATGTCACATCAGGGATTATTTTGATGGTGACAGAGCTGCAGATTGCTGCTGCTGCTGTCTCACTGTGTGTAACTGTGCGTGTGAATGTGTGGTTCCTCAGAAACAGACAGACTCCTAATGTATTTATGTGTAAAACGCCTCGAAGTAACTACACTGTACATGCACATGGCTTATATTTTATTCATCACAGCACAATGAGCCCGTGTTCTCTCTGTCTGGCTGATAAGCTCAGAGGCGAGTCCTGTCTGTCTTTTTGATGCAGCAGTTTCCCCTTTTTTTTTATAACCAGGGATGGGATCTTGAATTCAGAGGAAATCTTTTAGGACTCCAGAAGACAAAATAACTGCTAATTATCCCCGGGGCTAATCCACTTTTCTCTGTCCTAAAACCAAAATTGGAAGCTTACATCATCCTTTGCATCATTTTAATCTTAAAACAATAAGTGCACCTCTTATTTTAGAATTTGCATTTAAGGGAATATGTTATTATTTCATGGTAGACACTGTGAAAGTGTGGTTATTAATAACAAACCACAAAGAGGTGTGCACCCCCATACCACTCTGCAAAGTGTCTTACCTTTTCATTATTTACTACTCTACTGTTTTGGCACACTCCTGCTGCTATTATCAATTACCTTCCACCAGTGTAGTTATTTTAGGTAAAAGTGTGACTGCTTTAAATGCACAAGCTTAGAATTAGCAAGAATTTTAAGGGACCATGGGAATTATGACAGGCAAAGAACAGACGAAAATGCTGATTTATATAGAATTATTTGTACTATTTTTTTCCAACAAGTCTGACACAGAGAAACATTTATTTACACTATAAGCAATTTAGAGTCATTCATAAACTGTATATGGGTCAAAATGATGTTTTAAATGTACTAATTTTGTTTTGACCAAACTAGGAGTAACATTTACTGTATGTTAGGGGCATGGCTGAGCAAGTTATAGTTCTTTCCCAGGAGGCTAAAATCCCCTGCTTCTCCATCCCTGTTAAAATTGATCAAAAGTTTAACATTTCTCAGCTTCATAGCTTCTATTTAAAGGACCAGGGGGTGATATCACTGGTTTCACAGCTGGTCGGCTCCTAACATCGTCAGTGCTTTACTCTGGTCTAGCAAAGAGTTGGTGCTTGCTTAGCACCAGTTTTAAGTACCTGAAGCCAGTGCTATGTCTGAAAAAACAGAAAGAATCAGTACTGAGTCAGACACTGGCCTGGATCTAGCACTAACACCAGTTCAGTCCAAAAAGGGTAACCGGGACTCAAGCTACGTTTTGTATATTCGTAAAATCCTTACTTGGTAGAGGATGTAGAGGCTAGCAATTTTATCCACTTCTCACATTTTTAACCAATTCTGTTCTACTATGGCTTAGTCGTCTACCAACAAAGGCCAAAACATGCAAAACCTACTTTTAATTTATCTTGCATAACTATAATTGGTCCAGATAAACAGCTATTAGACTAGCACATATGCAAAGCTAGGTATTCCCCAGCATAGCTTCTTTGTTAATTAATCCATAGCTTCTCATCGCAGTTCAACAAAGAGCAGAGGGATGTGTATGAATGTGAATTCTCTCTGTTTCATCCATATCTCCCTTGCTGCTGTCTTAATCCTCGTAATCCTCTCCAAAAGTGCAATCCACACATGACTGCTCACAGTCCTGAGAAAAACAAGCACTGTCATCTACCAAGAGCATATGACAGACATCTGTCAGCATCAGCCCATCTCTCTCTCTCTCTCTCTCTCTCTTTCTTTATGAAGCCATGATAAAGTGAGCAGATATGACTGAACACGGTGTAACAGGCAGAATAGAGGCTGATAGTCTCCTCAGTGATAATCTCATTTGTTTGTTACTTATACATAATTCACGTGGCCATGATTTATTGATATTGAAAAAGGCTGTGAGTAGCATATTAAGAACATAATACATTATTGATTGTTAGCTTTGAAAGGACCTTATAGAATACACTGATCAAACTGGTTGAGGTTAAAGTCAGGATCTTGGTAAAACTTTCAAAAAGGGGAATGAAATGATTTCAGAAGTTGACAGTTTGATTCTGAACTTATCTCAGAGTGTTAGCTGCGTGTCGTTAACTTCTGATGTTTAAGATCTAGTACTGGCCTGTGTGTCACTGAACTGCATCATCAGCATCACAACTCCAGTAAGAACGTCCTCATGCAACTGATGCATTTCATATTATAAATACATGAGTGCACCAGGAGCATGTGAATAATAAATCAGGAAAAAACAAGACACATCAATTACAGCAGGGAAGGAATATAACAAAGTCACGTCAATACCCTGAATTTATGGGAGATTTCAGATCAAAGCACGACTCAGGGGGCTCATGTAGATAGGACACACAAATGTCACATTGGATACAGCTTTTGATCATGATGAGCTATTAGAAGAACATAAATAATTTGAATGAGATGAATTTAGATTGAAAGAATTCAAAGAAACTATAAGCTTTTTACCCAAAATAAGATGTTCCCCATTTATACGCACACAGAAACATGAGCACTCAAGTTGGAATAAAAAACAATTTAATCAAGATACATTTGCTATTTGCTTGTACTTTTGAGTTCACTCTTATTAGTGGGAAATCAAAGAGTTATCACGTCCATAAAATAACTTTACATGAAGTCTTGCTTCCTGCTATGTGATGAAATTCCAAGCATCTTTATCTAGCATCTACTCCACACGCTGATTTTTCTAGTTTTATTTTTAATTGATGCTTCTGAGTCTTTTTGACACAGTATTGTTTGGTGGCTTGTATGGAGCAGATGTATGTTTTTATCATTGTGCTTTTTTAATGTTATCCGTCTCATTATTTCAAGCTCTCGTGCCCTGAACATTGAATACATTTCCCAGCTCCAGAGAAAACCTGACACCTGAAAACACCTTGGTAGACCAAGCCTTGTTGGGATGGATATTTTTATACTGTACAGTCCTTTCTCTGTGCAACTAAATTTGCTGGCTCTAAAAAAGATCGAGGATCTCTCCTTTGAAGCCTTTCCTGTGTCCACTTTTGCAAAGCTGTTGCTGTAAATAATGTAGTTTGCAGCACCTTGTCTCCATTTACCGTTTGAACATCTGATAGAAGGCCGTTTCCTTGGGCTAAAAGCATCACATCTCACTTCATCTTTCTTTTCCAATATCTTGATGTCCTCCTCCTTTCTTTTATGATTGTTTACCTTCCACTCTCGTGTCATAACCCTCCCCTCCAGCCCCTTTCTCCCTCTCTCCACCTCCCCTCTTTTCCCGCTCTCTCTCTCTCCACCTCTTTCTCCTATTTTTGGTCCCAGATGCATCAATTATTCATACCTTTGCGTGGACTTTCAGGCTAAAGGGTTATCAACAAGAGCTATCAGGGTCATCACATTACACCTGAGCATCCACCTGTGACACATTCAGTCCCACATGTGGATGGATGCCCACACGTGCACACACACTTTGGTTGTGTGAGCACTCAGAAACACATGGAAAGGTGGGCTGGTTGTCACGTTTTTTTCTCAGAGTTAAAAAGATAGATTCAGAAACTGCCATATTGTATCTTTTAGGAACAAGTAAAGTTTTGTTGCAGTGGTTTTAGAAACCCTGATCTGTTCCACTGATTGTTCACATAACCAATAACTCATCAATGTGATACTGATGTCATTTGAAGCAAAGCTGTAATGGAGTGGGATGAACTGTTGTTGTGCTTCAAGGCCTCAGTTTAGTCAGTCTTGGATATTCATAGATGTTTTAAATTGTTTTAAAATAGTGTTACAGGACATAAAAACAGATTTCTGCCACCCAAGCTCAGACAGTATGTTTGGCCTTGCAGAACAAGTGTCTGAACTAAACTTTCAAGTCATTTTAAAAGTTTCCATTGGCTTCACAAGACCCCCAAGATTTCTACTTCACCTCGATGCAAAATACATCAATTTGCATCCATCTATACTTAGGCAACAATTGCCTGGATTGCTCATCTAAAAAGTATGTCCAGGTGGATTCTATAAAATGCTCCAAAATGTCTAGGTTTTCCTTAGCCTGTTTTCCAGACCGTTGATATTTATGATAAGTCACTGCGCTGGGCTACTGCCATCATTCTGATGCCCCAGTCTCAAAGTCAAAGTTATAAGATAAAAAGTCAACATTTTTAGATAAAAGGTCAAAATTTTTAGATAAAAGGTCAAAATATTAAGATAAGAAGTTCTAAATTTGAGATCAAATTTTAAATTTAGTAACAAAAGTCAAAGATTTAAGGTTATAAATTCAAAATTATAAAGAAAACATCAAAATATTAAGATAAAAAGAAGAAATTTTAACTTTCTAGATCATCAATTTGACCTTTAGCTCAAATTTTTTGACTTAAAATGGGCAAAAAGATCTTTACAAAGCCAATTTTTTTCTTTTTCTTTTTTCTAACTGGCAAGATTGGCTTCTATACTTATTTATGTTGACTTTAAGAAAATTTTAACTTCAAAGAGAAAAGGTGTGTTTTAAAGAAATGTGAGTTGTGGGTTATAGAGCTTCTCGGTTGTCTTCGAGTATCTTTGGATATTTCAGTATCTCCAAGAGGCCAGATAGGGGGACTTATTTTTGGGTGTTCAGAATATGTATGGTCACCCTGCCCTTAACCTTACAGAGATACAGGGATACCCCTTCACTGGACATGAACGCACAAAATCAAGGACTAAGGAGTAAAAAATGAGCTTAGGATACAGTTGGGATTGACCCAAAGACTGCTTCAACTCCTCCCCTTTACCTCAAATTGTGAGTTCAGTTTTTCCAATGTAGCACCTGCTTCAGAAACTGATGGGTGACATTGCAGAGCCTACACATTTCATTATCTATGGGTTTGGCCAAGCATCCCACGGTGTCAGGGTTGTTGGATGACCTCAAGAACCATGTAATGATTAATGTTTGACAATAGAGTTCATGCTCAGTGTTTCATATATTATGGCTAAAACATCTTCAGTTGACCAGAGGAGAACTGCAGTGAGGCTACAGTGTGAGAGGGAAGCACAGTGAGAGGGGCGAAGAGGGAAAGAGCAGCAACCAGGAATATCAGGACTTAAAGCTGCATGAGTTACAGCTCAGCACAGCTCAGCGAATGAGTTACTGTTATGCAAGAGCTCAGTCAGCCCAGCTGGAGATCAGAGAGAGAGAGAGAGAGAGAGAGAGAGAGAGAGAGAGCGGCGGACCGAGCAGTGAGAGCATGAGTGAACGAGCAGAGGGACAGAGGAGAGGAGAGTGCCAGGGAGAAAACAACAGCTAGTGAGCGGAAAGCAGGCAGATTACAGCTGGATCTACCAACATACACACCTTTTCATCCCCTGTTTTTCTCTGTCATGTCTCTTTACAGGGTCATGAGTGGAGATAAAGAAGGGGATTTTCTGTCTTGACCAAGGGAGTAAGGGGATAATAAGGAGGAAGAAGGGGATTGATAGAGAATAGAGACCAGAGGAGAAGTCACAGGAAGAAGTGAAGACAGCAGCAAACTTTCTCATCAGGATCTGTCTGCCTCAAACTGAGATCCTGGTCAAGTCAAAGCACTTGATCATGAAGTTGTGAATGCCCTGTTCTTCCTCAGAAACTCTTCTTCTTCATCACTCATCCGCATGTCTTTAAAAGCAGGACCCACCTCTCCATGGATGCTGCTGTGCTCCCTGCTTTGTGCTGTGGTCCTGGTGAAAGGATCCACTCAAAGCAATCAGGACTCTCAGAGCATCGCAGCCACGTTGCTGCCGCAGGACTCAACACCTGGCACGGCGATTCAGCTACAGCCGGACCTGCAGACTGAAGCCCAGGTGCCCACAGAGGCACCTACGGAAGTACAGACGGATGCACAGACAGAAAACAAAACGGATAAACCAGTTCAGAAAACCACCAGCAACTACACAGGTGAGTCAACCACTGATCGCCCAACAACTTTCCCCATCACCTTTTTTTTTTTCAACTTTGAGAGCAAAAAGTTTGAAAGTGATTGCAGAAAGTGTTTTAGATGAATTCCCACAGAAACCTCTCATGCATGCTCAAAAATGCTGGTGGATGCTCCTGACCCCTTTCAACTGACCATGAGCTGATTCTTCAATGATGAAAAACAAATCATGATCTTTGAGATAAATTAAGAATAATAAATTTTCACCAAGAGTATGTTGGTTAGGCCATAATGATACTGCTCTAAAACTTTTTGGGGGAGAAGATGACTCAGTCACAAGCTTCCACACTAGCCTGCTGTCAGATGAGGTTTGTCATTTTTGGGGAATGCTTCAAAAACACATTATGTTTGTGGACAGTGCAGGAAATGTGGAACACAGATGGCCCGAAAATGTGATAACACTCACATCCACTTTCTTTCCAATGTTATCATGGTTGAAAACTTAAGTTGTAAGTTTGCTAGCGTTTCTCATCGTACAATTATGGTAACAGGCCTTCTATCACTTCCTCATGCTTGTTTTCAGTGCTATTGCACAAGCGATATCCTCTGGTCTGAAAATATGAAACAATGCAGAAGAGCTTAAAAAATGCTGTTCGTTGAGTGTCCACTTGGGGCTGACTCCAGGAGAACTAGAAGTTACATACACACCAAGCAAAAGAAAAAAAAATTTTTCACATCAGAAATGAACACGTTTACAGCCTGGTACAAAAAATGTCTCCAGTCTGAATGTCTAGCTTAGAAGATATCAAGATTGCAAGCTTGTCCAATCAGAGGCACAGCTCAGTTCATGTGACTGACATCTGTAAGTTTGGAGACTCGTCACCTGTCTCATATCCAAAATGGCTGCACTAGCACTAGAAACAGTGGGGTGACATAGTGGAGTCTACGTCCGTCATTTATAAAGTCTATTGTTTTGCCAGAAAAGAGATGAATTAGAAGTTTAGGATTATCTTGAATGTTAGTGCTGCTTTCCATATCCACATTTTTCTAGGTAAGAATCTGCTATCACCACATCCGTACTCTAACATGGTCAAAGTCACACTTTAATTTACTGGTTGCACAAAACTGAAAACTCATATCACGTTGTCCCATCAATGTGAAAAAAATGTGAAAGAGACCCAGCAGAGTCTAAGAGCCTTTGGAAATAACAGAGGTGTTTTGAATTTCAGTGTTTGCATGGACTAGTGCAAAGCTTGTGAGTTATTTTCATCCAAGAGGAGAATTGCTCGCTCTTTGGTCCTCAAATCTGTGTGTTCATAAGCATTCCTTAGAAGGTTTTCATAAACCTGAAAACAACTTGTTGATGGTCTTTGTTATACTTGCAGCAACAGACATGTAATGCTGTATATGATGCTGATACTCATTTTTTTGACGAACAAAACCAAAAGGCCATCAAGACTTTGAACACAGAGAGATGCAGAAAAGGGTTTGTAACTTTGTGGGATGAGTGTCAAATGACTATGTGCAAACACATGGACAATAGCATGATTTTTCTTAGTTTCCAGCCTTGTATTTAAGAGACTGCCTGCTTGGTTGCTGCACGGTAGCCATTCATCTACCAAGGTTTTCATCTCTTAAGAACAAAAGGAAAAGATAAAACTAGCTATAGGAGGAATATTTTCTTCCTTTTGTGGGTCTTTGTCTCTGTTCCCAGCACTGTTTCCTCGCTGGCCGGACACCATCATGAAGTGAAGATAGAGCTTTAGTTACTTTTTGGCTTATGTTGAGTCGTTCTGGACAGTGGTGCCGTTGATTAAAATAATTATCAAGAAGTGAGGTCAAGGTGATTACACGTTATGGATTGATATGGATGGGTTATGGCACCATGTTGGTG
The DNA here is from genome assembly GCA_008086565.1 of Thalassoma bifasciatum. NCBI lineage: Eukaryota > Metazoa > Chordata > Actinopteri > Labriformes > Labridae > Thalassoma > Thalassoma bifasciatum. The sequence goes on along the minus strand of RPOG01002205.1, from coordinate 40,949 downwards.
CTGCGTCTGTGTGCTTGTGCTTTCACATGAAGTGAACCGCATCAAAGCACATCTTTCCAAAGAGAGGTGAATCAGGTTGATGGTCACACTGGCCAAACAAGCCCAACTTTAGGGTTGAAGTGTGTTTAAGCATGGCATGATTGACCACAGTGACCACGTCCTCAGGCAAAACTGAGGGGGCTGCACGCTGAGCTGAAACTTACGGAAGCCCACCAGCTACTCACTTTTAAGTCAAGTGATAGAAAAACCACTTAAAACAGGTCAGGCTGGAAGGTTTTAACAACCTGCTGAAATTCCATTTCATTTAAAGCTGTAAGTATGTCTTCGGAGTTCAGCGTGAAAGATGCTAACTTGAGAGAATAATCAAGCAAGTTGGAAGAGTTGAATCTGATACCACTGGAAAAGTCTGGAGAAGGTTTGGGGGTGCAAACTTAAGTGTTTCTACACCTGTGTGTTCACGCTGTCCATACAGAATAAAGGTGTATCTAAGACAGTCAGTGTTTCAGTGTTTGTGTGAAGTGGCAGGTGATGCAGTTAAAGACAGTTCGTTATGTCCAGGCGTGAGCTGCTCAGCCTGAAGAGAAAGCTGCAGCACCGCTCGCATGACTTAACCTCCAGTGGAGCATGAGCTGCTGTTCTCTTCTTTTCTCCTTCTCTCTCTCTCAATATTTCCTCCCTCCCTCTTTCTTTTTCTGTCCGTATGTTTCTCTCTTCTCCCTGTTTTATTTTATCTCTAACATCTGTCTCCCCCTTTCCACTAATTACTTTCCCTCCCGCCTATGTGGGTTTTTTTGTTTCTTTCATCACATCCAACATCTTTTTTCCTCCTTTTATTTTCATCCACTGTTTCTTTCTCTCTTCTTTTCATCCATTTATTCTCATATCCCCCGCACGCCCCTTCTAACTCACAGAGTCCATATCCTCACGTGTATGCATGAATAGCCTACAGCAGATGACAAAATGCAAACCTCACGTGCCTAATACACACACACACACACACACACACACACACACACACACACACACAGGAAATGAACGCACACGGGCTAAACGACACCAATCTTCTTAAAGGTTTAGAAAATAAACAACACAGTTGCTTTATTCACAAGAGCAGCTCCGTGTCTGACAGAGCAGGAATAAGCACTTTATACTTTAATAACACACACACACACATACACACACAAATGCATAAAGCTTGCAGAAAGGTGATCAGCTGGCTTGCCACACTGCTCCAAATGCATTAATTACACAACATCAGGGCTTTTAAGTGAGGGAGCTTCCAAAAGTTCTAAATGTTGAAGTTGTGATTAACATCAGCTCCTCAAAACCAAAACCCATTGTGTGAGTGTGTGTGACAGTATGAAGTACTTGTTTTTGTTGCTTTTTTTGGTTTTCTATTTGATTTCTGCTATCTGGACTAGATTGTCACTGTAATAGTTTGTTCAGTTTTGTAAATTTTAGCAATTTCAGTTTCATTGTCTAAAGTATAAAACTGAGCTCAGTGATCAAAACGTGTCGTAGTTGAATACAGATGCGTTTTGTTTAGACAAAAGCTCTGCAGGATGAGCATTTACAGGGAAGACAAATGGATAATAGAGAAAAAATCTGGAGACTCACCAGAATGGGTGATGGATATTTCAACATTTCTTACAATTGTGCTGTTTGTATTAAAGATTTGGTCAAGCTTGGGTTTTAAGAATCTATCTCTTCTTGTAAACTGAGAGGGATTCTTCGGGCAGGGCTGCTCTTTGTCTTTGTCCTCCCTCAGTGTGACGTGTTAGCAGGTCGGTCACATTCTGTCAGGACACGGCGCTGGCACAGCCGCAGTGAGCATCCATCAATCCTTGAAAGTTGAAGTTAGAATGTAAGGAAACATTGAGGAAGCAGTCTGCTGCCAAATATGCAAATCCAGCTGAAACGACTGCCTCTATAACTTAAGATAATGAAAAGCACTATTAGAGGAGCTGTGATACCTTCTGCATTCTGCATTGTTGTGCTGTCATCTTGTCATAAATTGGGATGTAAGATGGTGTTAGACACTGTTTTATTGTTATTTAAAAAGCCCCTTCAAGGAGATTTTAGCTGGTTGTGAAACAGTGTGAAGAGTAAAATGATGCCTCTTCACAACCTACAAAGTTAATGAAATCACCAGCGGCAAGATGCATTTCCATAATGTTGTCGTGAACACCCGAAACTACTACTACTGGTAAAGCAGATGACCAAGTGGCACACTGCATGCTTCGGAAACAGCAGTTTCATGCATTTAGACATCAAAAGATTCGAGAAAAAAAGTAGGGATGCTTTTCTGTTGATAAAAGACATACAGATATTGTAAAACTCTTACTTTGTGATACTGATATAGCCTGGTACCAATGCAGGGTTTACACCAAAACTGTTAGGTAACAACATAGCATATGACCTATTGTAGAGTCAACTAAAAGCAAACATAAATGCAACATGGCTTTCCCAATGAACACGCTGTCTGTGCAAAATAAAAGAAAAAGATTTTTACATTTCGGTTAAAAAAAGTGCCAATATGATACTGCCATATTGTATGAGGAACAGAATAATGCAAATAACACTACACAACCTTACGTGTGAACCTTGAAAAGGGGAACTTAAAGAGATTGATTCATAGGCTACACAATATAGATTGCATCTCTGTGATGTCACCCATCTGTTTCTGTAGCAGATTTTAGAAGCTAACTGTTGTGGACACACAACCTAACTTTGGTCGAGAAAGGTGAAAAAGGCAGGGTTAAGGTGAGCCCCTTCACTTACAGCTGCCTACCAGTCAGGTCAGCTCTGCCTCTGATTGGGCACTCTTCTTATCTTAACTTACTCTTAACTGCTGAAGTGCAAGAACATTACAATCTGTGAAATCTGTGTCTGTATCTGCTCTATGAGTTGGTGTACACGTGGTTTCCAGTAATCGTGGGACCAGCCTCAAACAGATGCTCAATAACTTGTTGTTTTTGGCAATTTCACAGCAGCTTAATTTGTCTCGACTGGATGTCCTTGTTTGGATTGGTCTGATGGGTCACGTGGTCTTTTCCTGCAAATACAGTATCCCTGGTATCCTTGCCTCCACTGATTCAGCATCTTCTATCTCCCTGTCCCCTCTCTTCTTCTCTGAACAATTGCAATTTGATTGACATAATAACTAAAAGATAGCACAGTTGGATTCAATCATTATGGTTGCCACACCAATAAGCAGAGGATATAGCAGAACAGGAAACATGTAGAGCATAGAAACAAATCGTACAACAGACTAGTGTTTGGGCGGAGTGTTGCAGACAAACAAATAAGTTTCTAGCACAACAACATATGCTACAACAGTGCAACTGCAGGGTGGAGTCAACAAAGAGCAACAAACCAAGATGAGAAAAGGTGACTGATATCTTCACGTACAGCCAATGATTGGAGCCACAAGTTCATTACTCTAAGCTTTTTGTCCCAGCCAATTAATACTTCTCTCTTTATGCTTGCTCATGCATTATTTTTTAACAGAAAAACCTTCAGGGTCCAGGTAGAGCAGCAGAAACAGTTAATTAAAGACCATTTATCGATCAAATCATAAATTAGTTGAGCAACTCCTCCATCTTTCCTGGTAATAGAAGAGGCTCCTCTGAGGTTGGAAATAATTGTTACAGCAGTGGTTGTTCATGGAGCGTTCAAATGCAACAACGGTTTTTAAAACCTTACAGAACTTCATCCCCCGTGCGTCAATTCCTGCGCTTGTATTTGTTTTAATCAATAGCTGTTTACAAAGCTAGTTCAGTGTCATATCACAGAGGTCAGAGGTCAACTGGAGCTGGTGGAGGTTCAGTCTCCAGGGAAAAGTCTCGGTCTGAAACACTCCTGCAGCTGTGCTCCATTTACTGGCTTCAAAGATTCATAATCAATAAACACAGTCAAGCAAATGTGTGAAGGTTTAGCAGAAAAAAATCCCAGAAGCCTGAATTAAACTGAGCTTTAAGACTCCATCGATACAGGCCATGACTCGTCAGGCTGCCGGTCCAGGTATCCTCATGCGGCCTTTTCCTGGAAGTAAATTGATCAGAGTTCTTTAATTGATCAGGTGTTGTCCCCAGGGGCCTTTTTTTTTTTTTTTTTTTTTTTTACAACCAGACTGTTTTGATACAACAACAAACCAATAGCTTTCTCTTCCTCTGCCATCACAGGAAAGTTAATTTATTCGATTTATTTTTAGTTGTATCGTTCTTTTTTTAGACAGTTTGATGTGGTGACTCATTTCGGTCACAGGTTGAAGAAGTTCATCTGGCTTTGATTTACAATTATAGCATGAATAGCAAAGAATTTAATAGGACAGAGAAATAATTTGTTTACCCCCAGATGTTTTTTTTGTTTGTTTGTTTTTTTATTTTTGAGAAACACTCTGAATAGAAGCAGAATAAATAAGCTAGACAAAAAAGTTGGATAGAAAAATATTGCAATGATCTGTAAATTTAAGGGCTGTGCTTTTGGTGCAAGAATGCATAAGATGACTGTTGAGTGCACATGTTTTACAGTATGGATTTACTTTGTTCTGTCATCAGAAAGCTTATATACTTTTCTGAACATTTTGTTCATGCTGCACATAAAGACGTTCCCTCACTTGTTCCAGGATTGTAGGGATTCTTCGTCCACTTCACAGTCATCCTCATCTGATTTCCACCCTGACCATTCTCACCTGTCCCTGAATGACTCAATGAGCATCTCCCGAAAAAGCACGCAGAACCTGTTCGTGCCTGAACTAATGCAGCAAGCAGCTAATTCGGCGAATCACAAAGCACAGACAAAAAAATCCAGGCTACAGTCAATTATTTTCAACTGATAAGATATGGATAGAGTTTCCAATAATGAAAACATAAATAATCATATCATAATACATTTATATATTGTCAAAACTCTTAGGATTCAGCAGAAAACACAATTTAAAGTTGGATATAGAAGTCAAAGATGTTATATTTCTGTCAGCATTTCTGTCCATATGAAAACATGAGAAAAGAGCGATGTCCTCATGTAATGTGTGAGGATCATTTGCTGCTTTTTTACCATCCATACCTGGTGTTGTAGAATTACAACAAAGACATGACGTGCTTGAAGTTATACTTACTGGATGTTTTTCTAGAAATCGTAATCTTATAGAAGTAACATTTTGAGCATTTTACTAAAATTGAATCTTGAGAGATTCAGTTAAAAAAAACAAAGGATTGAGCTTGGTTATGTGAGAAATGGATCCCACTGATTATGTCAGTTTGATGTTAAAAAATGAAGAATTATGTTTTTTATTCCAAGGACATGTTGTAATTTTGCAACAGTTTGTTTAACAGGGTTAAAAAGTAAACACAAGTGAAAACACACACCAGAAATTTTACACAGGACTAATTGAAAGGAGGATGTTAAAATAATTACACCAGAAAACAATCTTAAAAACATATTATTTCTGCAAAGAGGTATGAGCCATGCTGCTAATGTGGCTAATGCAAGTCTGTGGTTAAGGTGATAATATAGGTTGAGAGTTAGGATTATAGCTGCTGGTGAGGAAATGTTCTCTGCAAGCAAATGATTTATGAAGCTTTAAGAGTTAATAGAATGAAGTGATGGTCATCCAAGTGCATCATTATTGCCTCAAGGAAGTAGTGATGTTCAACCATTTGCACTATTTTCTTTACGTTGCATCAAAGTCAGGATCAACCCTGAGGCTACCTGGTCACAGACTTGGCAGGGAAAAAAGAAAGCAGTTGTAGAGCTGCAGCTGACCAACCTCACACTGAGACTCTGGCAAGCAGCTGATGGGCAGCGGTTATTTCAGCTTAAGAAAAGCCGTAAGCCTTACCTTTAACACGGTAACACAATCTGTTAACCTCAGCAGAGTGTGTAAGGACTGCTGTTAGTATTAATCCTTCAAGAGGCCTATATTAGTTACCTAGCAAGCAGTCACCTTCGTAATCTGGCCCAGCAGGAGTCTACGAGGAAGCCTTAATGACAGCGAGTTATTTTCTTAAAAAGTTTGTTTGGAAGTTGCTTGCAGTTAAAAATGTAATAACTTGAAGGAACAGTGCAGCAGTGTGCATCTAAGTCATCAGCATTTGGAATAGAGTCTTCAGACTTTTAAGAAGAGAACAATTCTGAAAGCTCACACACCGATGTTCAGTTTTAGAGTCAGTTTCAACATTGCATTGAGAGTAAGCAGCTTATTCTACACTATGAGTCTCTTTAGACAAGATCGTCAGTCAAACGCCTAAACCGTAAATATAAAATGTTACAATGCCTCTTATCTGATTAACGGACAGGCAAAGCCAATTACCTTTGTCTATTCCAGGCTATTTCTGGTGCTAGGAATCCTGTTAATGACACGCTAACACCGAGGCATGCAGATTCACTCTGTCACTGGTAGTAAGAAGAGTTTAGTGTAACTTGAAGCCAATTACCTCTGTCTATTTGAAGGTTTTAATTTTCAGCAGTGCAACGAGGGGCTTTTCTAGACTTCTTTAAGTGGAGTGTTGCATGTTTGCTCCTGTTTTCTCAAAGACGGATCACATATACAGTTAGATGGAACTTGATTTGATTCTCTCAATGGTTTTTTATTTAGAGAAAAAAGATAAGAAGTCTTGAAAAATTCCAAAGTTCACCGAATGACATGTTTAAATTTCTGCAACCATCACCAAATCACATGACTTTCTGCACGCACACACTGTTCATGCAAGAACAAACACATTTGTAAGCATGAGGTGCCCGGGGTATTTCTGTCATCGACACACATGATCTTTGCTCTTGAGCACTACAAGCTTGGCAAGCCTCAGACAAGGAGTTCCTTTTGTCGCCTGCCCGTCAGTCCAATATGGCTGCTGGCAGTGACTCAACTTCATTATTAACTTCCCATGGCTTAAAACTACTAAATGCCCACTGAACAAAGTCACAGAGGGAGAGTCTTGAATGAGCCTTATTCTCTGACCCTGGAGGTGGACACTGGATGGGAACAACCGAAGAGCAGGAAGGTGGAAAGTAAATAGGCCGTTAAGACAAACAAATGTACAAAAGTCTGCTCTGAACTGTGGAAGTACAATTCACGCCTCATCAATTGTTATTTAAATCATGCTTTCACTTAATTTTGTTTCTTATATTGCTTTGCATTTACGGTAAAAGTGTGTTGGGGCCAGAATCATGTAAGCATCTAGAGGCACAGCAAAGATTCTTTGACAAAAGAGGCCCAACCAGGGATCTTACGTATGTGGGCACACGCATGTAGTGAAACCCTTTGTTAACCTTTTTTATGACTGCAAATCCTACAGAAAAAGTCTGTGAATCTTTTGGAATAATCTGTATTTCTGCATAAATTGGACTCAGACTTAAGTATTCCCAGGTCTGTGTATGTTGGACTTGTGACCTGCCTTGGACGAGTACACTGATGACTCGGACTTGGGCTTGGACTTGCAAGAACAGCCTAGAAACAATTTGATCTGAAGTTCCTGTCAGTAAAAGAAATGTCTTAAAAGCAGGTAGAAGTCTCAATGCAAAACTCTCTTTAATTTGATTTGTGAAAGAACAGGTCCTGTGAGTTTTTCCATCCACTATGTTAATTTTTCATTTTCTGGAGTGTAGAAACAGAGTTCAAAATTGCCTTCATGGTACATAACCCAGATTGTTCAGACTGTTCATCTGAAGGTGTTTCCCTTTCAGCATGTCAGTGAGGATATCCAGTCAGCTGAGGTGTGGGAAAGGTAGCTCAAAATCAGTCCCACCTTCCCGCTGTGTTTAAGTGGATAGACGATCCTCAATTAGAATCAACCAAAGCTGCTGGTTTAAGGACAACTCTGCTACCATCAGGGTTTAACCTTTGCCATATGGTCAGAGTTTGGTCTCACCCAAGCAAAAAAATCCCTCCGTGGTGTTTCTGTATTGATAGCACTCCTCGAGTATTTGGAGCGGACACAAACACAGCTGAGACCACAGAGGTCCACACAGAAACACACCTACTGTACAGCAGAGGAGGGGCGGCCTGGGGGATGAGGTTATTATGTGTGATACAGAGTTTAATGAGGTGCCACAGGAATAGATACACTGATGGAGAGGACCTAGAGTCTTGATGTTTGTTGGAGGGCAGATTTCATCAAACTGGAGCAGCTGGAGCAGCTGGAGCAAAGGGACCAAAAAAAAAAAAAAAAAGAAACACTCAACGAGACGAATCAGAATGAATAAGACAAGAAAGCAAGGGTGAATGAGATAAAACAAGTCAGTCATCAGACATGAATGCCATCAGGCATTAAATTCATCTCAGACTTTTAGTGAGTGCAACAGTCCGACTCAGATGATATTTATTTTTAAGTTCATCCAGGGACAACTGACCAGGGAAAGGAGAAGTATATCTTGCTCTGTTTGGCCACTAAGCTGCAGGGCTCGTTCCTTTTTTCTTGTTAAAGTCTCTGCTTCAACATTTCATCCTCCTCTATTACCACAGACTATCTGAATCCAAACAGAGCTAAAAGGAGTGTGTTGTTGGCTTCACGCTTTCAAGTTAAACATAAAAGAGACAGAAACTTAACCCTCTGAATCCTAACTTGCCGGCATGAGCAGAAAAACACTTATTTTTACATGACTGGAATTCACAAACCATTTGTCTAACCCAAAAACTGAATCACAAGTGATGTCAGCGACATGTCTAAACTGGACAGAAAAGACGAGATAATTTTATGACAGCTTCGATTCTCATATCCTCTTTGAAAAATGACTGATGGATATACAACCTGTAATCCTGCTTCAAAAATTTTCAAAAATTGTTTGAATTGTGCTACCCATGGTATTTTTGCAGGCATAAAATGTCTTACTTACAGCCACTCAACACTCCATCTCAAACTGTTTTCATATTGACACAATGCCTCTGTGATATAGACTGTAAACTGTGCAAATATTTGCAACAGTATTGATTGCAAATAGGTTATAAATAGTTAATAGCTTGAGATTATGATATAATACATATTGCAAATTGATGTTCTTATACTGCTCAGGAGACATTGTTGAGTTACATCTTCCTAAAGTCATGGTTGTTCTGAAACCATAGAGGTGTCAGACTCAATATGCACTTCTAAATGAGACTGCAGTGAGTATAAAAAAAAAATTCGTTGAATGTAGCGCCGCCACCAATATTTTTCCGATGTTCCTGAAAATGTGTTGTACACACTAATTCCTAAAATTTTAAAAGGGTGAAATCAGAAAAAACTATTTCTCTGCTTCTTGTTTTTAATGATTCATAGCATTTAAATTTTGTTACACTGCATGGAGACACAATTGAGTTACATCAGCTAATAGCCATGATTTTCCTGAATCTACCCAGGTGCAGGACTTCACTTTGTAGAGAAAATTAGACCACAGTGAGAAAACAGGAGACAGAAGCAAGAAACTAACAGAAACTGCTTGATATTCAAGGGGTCAATAAAGAGAAACTATAAATTGATCAGTGTCCACAGGATCTGTAGATGAGCTGCTGTATGATGCTTACTTGGGAGACAGTGTAATAGAGCAGGTAGGATGGCACAGCGCAGTGTGTGTGTGTGTGTGTGTGAGTCTGTACAGTATGTGGAGCACCCTTTGCGTCTATCTCTTGTGCTCTTACAACACCAAAACATAATGTGAAATACTTGAGTACTTGAGGTTGTGGTTTGTCAGGTTTGCATTTTGCAAGTGTGGACTCAATGAATAAATTAGTCTTACAAAGCATAAGATCCCATCAATGGAGCATTATGCTAACTGCTAATACCTGGAAATGCATGATAAGGGTTTGTGATGTAATGATCAGTGAAGTCTTGAATGTGAGGTCCATGAAGCTGCAAGCAGACATGTCCTCGCCAGATTACTAATCCGAGGATGCTGTGTGAGTACGTAGCATGCATGCCTCGAGGGACCTTACAGATGACACAGAGAGTATGTCCCTCCCTGTGAGTGTGCATCCAGCGAGTGTGTGTTTGTCTTGTGCATGTGAATGTGTGCATTTGAATCTTTAATACAGAGAGCCTAATCTTTATTTAATCACAAACTGTTCTGAGTGCTTCCCTGACAGAGATGAGTGGGGAGGGTTTAACAAGAAAATACAGAGAGTGGATGTTTGGTTTGCAGTTTGGGGTTGCCAGGTTTGGTGGTGCAGAAGTTTTCTTGCACCCCGTTGGCTGCTGTTGGTTTTGATTGGCAACCAACTGTTTCCAGGCTGACAGAGAAGCTTTCTGAATGCAGCTGAAGCAGCAGGAATGAGCAAATAAAGCACGGTGTCAACAAGAATACATCCAAACAAAACTGACATCGTGCCCTCTCTTTGTATGAAACACACACTACATACTCATCAGGAGTGATTTCACTCAAAATCCAGCACAGTTTTCCACTCTTTTTGTCACTAAGTCTTTTTTTCTTCATTTATACTGAACTCTACTTAGGCAGTTCTGTTTGTACACTCCACAGTGGCATCATTGTTCCTCCTTTCTGTCGACAGGCAGGGAGGGAGGGAGGTGTTTCTTAATTGTCTCTGGGTTTAGAAAGGTCGATGACAAGTTTCCTGCCACAGCCTAGCAACAGCCATTAAAAAAAAAAAAGAAAAAAGAACGGGGTTGAATCTTAAAACACACTGTCACGTAATACGTTTAATATTTTATCTGCCTTTATGGAGGTAAAGGCTTTTTCTCTGGATGAGTGTGTATGTTTATGTGAATCTTTGTGTGTGAGGAGGATCAGGAGGTAGGTTTCACATATCCTCCCGAGTTTCCAGAAAACATTGTTCACGTACGGTATACGTTAGCCAGTATGCTAACAACTTATATTTTGGTTCATCTATAGCACTCTAGTCAGTGTGCAGTTTTAGTAGAGAGATGATTTTGATAAAATTGCTCCATGAAAGTTTGTCAAAGGTGATAATCTGCCAACAGCATACTGTTCATGTCTGTGATTGGTCATGTGTTGCTTCATGTAAACCTGCCCAAGGGATGCTGAGCTCACTCCATCTACGCATCTGGTCAGATAGCTGCATCGGAGTTAGATTAATATGTTAACATTTAACAAATTTGCTACATTACCTGAAAAAAAAGACGTCAGGTCAAAGTGTTTGTTGGTTAGTGACATTAAACACAAGTTTGGTGTAAATAACTTTTCCTGTATTATTCAAGTCGTCAAACACTTACAGAGAAAATGCAGACTGGTTTTAATCCATACAGCAAACAAACTGCTCAGCTGTAGCACACAGTGCTTAATCTCTGATACCAATAATCTGTAGATACAATGTAAGTTTGTCTCACATGACCGTACTTGCTCCGAGTTTAGAAATGCATCCGGGCAGATTGGATCACAAGAGATAAGTAGGTGTGATCTTGTTTTCCAAACTACTTGCTGTAGCAGCCTTGGACTCATTTGACCACATAATCGTTGTTGTGTTTAAATAGAAGTAGATGCAGAACTTAGTTTTAATACAAACAACAGTTCACTTTCAAATGTTTATTGCCTGATGGGACCTGATGAGGAATTTTTTACCTTTGGTACCATCCTCAAGTGGATACTCAGGGAACTACAACGCTTTTTGAACCTCTGCTTTGGCTTCGTGATGAAATAGTAGAGGTTGCTCTTTGGACAAAAACCTTTTGTTGTTAAGTTTGTAAAGCCTCTGTCTTTAATGTTACAAGATGGAAAAGAAGGAATATGTTCTCTCATTCTGAGTTTGTATACACTGGACCCAAATATGCGGGCAGTGCATAATGTCAGGGTCTATTGTATGAGGTATTTTCACTTCACTTTTTTATAATCATAAAAGGTACAGACATCCATCTTGGTACACAGTAAATATGCTGGTTGTTGGTGAGAAAGGAGAAGAAATTGATACCTCTGAAGCACAGAAGGCTCAGCACGAGAATCGTTTAAATTCTCTTGCGATATTTTTTTCTCTTTAAAAAGTCATGCTGGTATGAAATTCTGAGTGCTTAAAAGTGCCAACTCAATTTTATTCCAACTGGATTTGTAGACAGCATCGATATTCAGAATCTATAATATGCAGGTTGAAAAGGCAGATCGTTTGTACTGTGGTTCACTCAGTGCTCATCGAACTAAGTTGGTATGAAATATTCATACAAAAAGATACCACCAGTGAAATTTTCATGGATTAAAATGACTAAAATCCCCAAGGAGAAAGTCAGTAGATAACGTAAGATAAATGATTAGAGAAATATCTGCTGCTAATAATTAAAAAAAATTGCATTCATCTCATTCTAATGCAAATTTATAACCCAGAGGATTCTTCCCCCTGGAGATTAGCTTCTCTCAAATACTAAGAAAAGAATTATATTATTTTCAAGAAGTTTTGTTACACTGCAAACAAGGGAAAGAGCCCGGCATTGAGAAAAAAAAGATGGAGGTGAATTTACATATCTGCATCCTTTCTCTTCTGAAGCTCAGCTGTATGACTTTCTTTCAAAGTGAATATGAGCTTTTAATAAAATATTGTCTCTGTTATTTATTTTCGAGCTAAATAAATCCCCCAAAGAGCTGCTAGATGAAGCCTGCAGGGCCGAGCGGAAAAATAAGCCAATCGAGAAATAAAAGTTATTTTGATACCATAAGAGAAGTTTTGTTGAAATCTTTTCTAGCTTTCAGGCACAAGAGCATCTGGAACTCCAGATGTTTCAACCTTTTTCAGTTACTTTCTAAGGTGCTAGATGCCAAACACACCCATACGCACACACATAAACACAGAGTAATAGCATCTGTAAGAGGTCTCTTTAGGGAAACAGAATGGCTTTTAGTTCTACTTTAAAAAACAGTCAGCCTGTCCCTGTTTCCCTGCACTGTATGCCTTACGCACGTGTCTGGTGTGTGTGCCCTGATGTGTGTATTTGTGTGTCTGAGTGTGTGTGTGTTGGAGAGAGGGAGGGGACGCTGTCATCTTCACACAGGATCACGGGATCCTCTCCTCTGTCTGTGTCTACCGCTGCAGAAATCCTCCCATCTGTCGCTCCTAATCAGCAAAGAGCAGCTTGCATGTTCACTGTGTCTTACAGGGGGGGGGGTGACTTCTCTCTCTCTCTCTTTTGCACACACATACACACACATAAAGATTACACTAATACTGACACAGCAAAGTAAACTGCAGCCTGACCCTTGTGTATGAAAACATCGCAAGAGCAAACGCAGCCATGCTTTAAATCAGATTTTTTTTTGTTCATTTCTTCAAAGCAAGAACACTTTTAAGTAGTTTTTTCTTTACACACAAAGGTGATCAAGTACTAATATCAATATCATGTCATGTAACTACTGACTGAGTCATCACTGTTTATAATGTGAAGAAATAAAACAGATTTCCCATCAGTGAATCATTCTGAGTAAGATCCGTCTAAATAATGCTGGATGATTGGAGCAGTTTATGGTGCTGTAGCTTCGCATAAGATTTCCTCAGAGCTTTAAACATCCCTGCAGTGTAATCTAACAATAGCTGCTGTATCACGAGACTCCTCTGAGGTATTTGTGTATTGTAGCATGAGGAAGATAAAAATAGTATTTTCTGTCTGTCTGTCTATCCATCCGGTGTAACTTCTCATTCCAGGCTCCAAACAAAAATAACTGAAATTCTTAGATGAGATTGTGTTTGATAAGAGGGTGCAGAGGAGGTGGAGAGAGGAAAAGAAGACGGTGTTGGATGGCAGACAGGAATGGAGTGGACAGGGGATGAAAAGGCCAGCACTTAAAAAGATACACTGAGTCAGAGTTAACACCATTTAGATCCTTAACATGATGAAAAGTTCCAGTGGCGTCATTGGAATCTGATGAAAGCAATCTGTGCCAATATAAATAAGTAACTAATGAAGAGGTGCCTGCATACTTTAATGGGCTGAAAGGTGTTTTATTTTAAAACAAATTAACTGATGTGTGACAATTATCTACGATTGAAGGGAAAAAATTAGCCCAATAACCTTGTTGATGCAAAACTCAGCTAAGCTAATATAACTTCACCTCTTTGTTTACTTCAAGCACAAAAGGTGCCAGTGCTATCAAATGATTTTCAGGCACATAACAAATGGCATATAAAATCTATCATACCGGTCAACTCTCAGCCCCAAAAATTGTCCTTCTTTATAAAATCTCAAACTTTTTTCCCTGTTGGGTGACTTACCCCCTGTTTCATCTCCTCAGGTCTGTCTTGCACTCCCGTCCTGCCTCCTCGCCGTGGTTCCTTCTACGTAGAAAGCGGCACTGGGGTTTCAGTGGGCAGCATGCTGACCTTCTGGTGCAGGGATGGATACCAGCTGGTCGGCAGCGACAAAATACAATGCATTGTCAAGAAAGGCAAAGCACAGTGGAGCAACTACCTGCCTGTCTGTGAAGGTGAGAGAGTGGATTTGAAACACTGAGCATATTTTTAGCCAAATTTTGTAATTAGAATATTTCAATTCATTTCAACAAACTGAATATAGTTTTTTATTCGTAGAACTGTTACATCAACATAGTGGACCTGATTTTATGCTTTAATGTGACACTGATTTGATCCAGATTTAAAAGACTCAATAATGCAGAGCCTTAAATGTTGAATTTCTCTAAAAAACACGAGTCATGAAAATGTGATGAAAAATCTGTTCTCCTGACTGAGATCAACCAGTGTGCCATGGTGTGAATTCAGCAGGATTTGAATTGATTTTGGTGAAACTGAACACTGTGTAAGCCAGTTTGTAATGTGATTCACCCCTACAGCAATCCCTCGACCTGAGGACCGCGGTCTGAGAGTCGCTGTTCTGGCCTCAGTAGTGAGTGGCATCGTTATTCTTGCTATGTCTCTATCCTTCCTCATCTGCTGCCTGCAAGAACGATCAGGACGAGAACGCGCCAAGAAAGAGGGACGGAGCAGGTAAGACAGAGGAGACAGATACTAAAAGTAACCCCTTTGTATAATAGTACATGAGTTTCCATCCCTATATGAGACTTCGCAAGCTGAAGCTGTCTCCTACTCAGGCGCAGAGATAAACGCGCAGCTCGGCGAAGTGAGTGTTGGCTGGAGAGAGAAGAGGGTGAGTGGGAATCTTTCCCCCCTCCAAAGATCTTCCATTTGTCCCAGAGGATGAACCCTCGTCTGGCTCCAGACAGCCCACTCTACCTGACCGCAGGGCTCAGTGGATATGAGAACAGAGGATACCAGAGGTAAACCAGCAGCATTAACACCACAGACAAGCACAGACATAGCTAAAGTCAGATTATGTGTTTCCAGTGTCCTGTTCAAGGACAGATATGACATCCATTCAGTTGTCCTCAAGATGAACAATACAATGAGACCAGATGAAGTTGAAAATGACATGCAAGAACACAAAGAAAATGGAATCCGCAAATGTAATTCCTATTGTTTGCCCCGGACACTGCATTTTAGCTGAGACATAAACTTTTGGCCTACAGAGCCAGAGTCTTTTTATGTTGTCGTACAAACGGCAAACTGAAGTTTTTAGGTGAAAAGTTGTTGCACGTCTCAGTTTGCACGTGCCCGTTACACTTATATCAACAACAGTGTGGTCCTTGTGCAGCTGAATCTGCTGACAGATTTTTAACAAAATGTGCATCTAGTGCACTACTTCTGCAGTTAGCGGAGAGCCATTCAATATATATGACAGATCATCAGCTCACCTCCACTTTCGCCCCTAAACCATAGTCGTCTATATACAGTTATATTGCCAACCACAGGTCTGACATGCATTCTTCATTTTATTCAGTCCCTCAGCTTTTCAGTGTAAATAGTAAACTTTACTCATAGTATTTCCTGTGCTTGTTTTAACTTTACGCTTGACAGATACAAAGCTTATGGACCCTTCACTTTCTTCTCCATCTTTCACAGGAGCCAGGAGAGTTTACTGAAGGCCTCCATGCCCGGACTCTACCGCTCAGAGTCTCAGCTTTACCCACACGTCGTCCTGCAGAGGGTCCCGACTCCCACAGCACCCTCTGTCCCTTCTGCACCGTCTGCACCCTTCTACATGCACGTCCCCTCGTCCGCCTCTGCTGCCTCCACACCTGCCCACACGACCGCACACAACCAGCCTCACATGATGGGGCAGTACCCCACCCCGACGTACCCACCCAATCCCAACACAGCTGTGCCCACTTACCCTCACCCGACACCAGCGCCCATCTACCCCAACCCTAACCCCACACCGCAGCGTCCATGGCAGTAGCTACATCGACCAGCTTCCTACGTACAAGCAACTGTGCTGCTCCTGCTGTGAAATGACAGGAAAAGGCAATGTTGCAGGCAATATTTTGAGGCCTATGAAGTCATACTCTCTGCAGATCTCTGCGGTTGGAAGAAGAAAGTTTAGAACTGGAGATGCAGCCCAAGTAGAATCTCCCCCTTTTCTGCATGCTCGCTGGACTTTTCCTGGATTTTGGTGCAACAAGTGCTGAAAATGACTCTTGACCTTTCCCTGCTGGAGGAATCTTTTCAAGGAAGTCTTGCTTTATTTTAGCCAGAAGAAATTACAAGAAAGGTCCAAGTAACAAGTCAACAAGGGAACACAGAAAGTTTTACTTCAGAGTGTGACGTTTGTGGTGGATTAAACTCAAAGAAAGGACGGAAGAGGACTTTAAAGCTGCTACTGTTGGAGCAGTAATAATGACTATTAAACAGCGAATAACGTTCCTATCAGTTTTCCAAAGGTTGACAAAATCTGTTCTAGATAGACAAATATTTTACTTAATTACTAGAGACTTAACTTACCAAAACTCACAAACCTGCTTCCTACTGAAAGGTGGCTGGTCACTTTTAAGCTCTCGTAGTTTATAAAACAGACCACTGATATTGGATTGGTGAGTCAGAGAACACTGTGATTTAAACCCCACTGTTGCTGCAACCAATGAAAGCATTCAGTTTTCTGCTTTTTTAAGTGGATTTGAGAAAAATTTGTTTCTCTGTTCTGTTTTTTCTTCCATTTTAAAATTGTTTTAAATTTTTTGTCAGTCATCAGTTTGGCTCCCAAAGGTGTTGAAATGTAGACTATAAACGGCTCAGATAATGACTGGAGATCAGACTCATGTTGGAAAAGTTTTGGGGCATTGATGTAGTTAAATCATGCAAAATTTCATAAATGCTAGTTAAAGGTTAAAAGGACATATGTAGTGCCAAGCATAAGGCAGTCAGAAATGCTGTGAGGCTGCTGTTTATCCTTGAATGCACTGGAACCTGCACAGAAATGCACTGATAAGTTAAGACTGAGTAGCTTTTGAACCACATATTCACTTTAAGTCTCTTAACCTCTGCTGCAGTTGTGCACCTTCACAGAAAATGTGGAAGTTGCTCCTGAGTTCATTCTACTGAAGCATTGATCTAACACCTTTATTTTCTCCCTCTCAGTATATGAATCAAATTGTCCATGACCTATTTCCTGTGTCAGGCTTTAGACTCCAGCTGTGTGAAGATTTGTATGTCCTGAATAAGAGGATTTGAGTAAACACACTAACAATCTGCACTTTACATTTTTGAAAACACGAAGGGGTTATGTATGATAGCTTGGGCTGGACAGTCCTGAATATTCATCTTACTGTTAAGTGTTTGTTGTATTATATGACTGCCATTAAAACTGAATAAAGAGACTTTTCTTAGCTGAAAAGTTCAGTGTGTTGCTAATGTTGCCCACTCAGGTGATGGAGGGGGGAGATGGATAAAGGAAGAGAGAAATAGAGGTATAATTCATCAAAGTGTCACTGCAGTTGAAAATGAGGAGATGACCTCATTCGGCGGCTGGACTTGAGTGGCTGTAAAAGGAATCTCAGGCAGTGTCTTAGGGCCAGAAAGAAACCAAAAATATCCAAGTATCCTCCTCTTTTATCCACCTCCATCACCAAGACCAAGCACCTCACTTTGGGGGACAGAGGTTTTGCTATTGTGGCTCCAGGGGCCTCAACAACAGAGCAGGATTCACACATCAAGGATCGCTTTCTCTTTTCTTTTCTTTTTTTTTAAGGACCTCTTTCTATTCTCTCGATTGACTTAACAAGATATTCACAAGGTTTCTGCAGTATGCAATCTGTGACCAATATTATTAACTTCATTACTGTAGATGCAACGCACATTTGCAACATATGGCTCCATTAGCTGACAGATATAATGCAGATCATCCGATAATAGTCTGTATCTTTGGTACAGGATGGCATCAGGGACATGGAAAGGATTGCATCTACCCCGAAAAACTTTTCCTCGCATGTGCACCCCTCTTCTGATGCGTGTGTAGGTCATTTTCCAGGGGAGCTGATTGGTCAGGAGGTTGTGCTATTACACTTGTTAATTTCTTATCCAGAACCGAACCTACTCTAGAGCAGGTTAGTCATTCATTAATATTAGCACAGTAATTTTTCCCGGTAAGAAGTAAACCAGCATCGTGGGACAAAAACCTGAGATCAAGCCTGAAGTTACCTCGATAATATAAACTCCAGCTCCCAAGTATAGGGCTCAGCTCTCTGATACTCTCATACCTCATTTAAAAATCAACTAAAGACCAACCTTAAGCCTGACAAGTGACTTCTTCTCCCTCCTCTCCTTGTCTTGAATTTTTATGTCAAGAGACTGAGTACTTGGTTAATCACATGTTAGAGGGGGGTCCTCAAACACAAAGGTCTGTCCATAGTTCTGACCCTGATAGGCCTAGAGGATTGGCCTATCAGAGGAAAGGGGGTCTGTGGAGTGGGGAGCCTTAAAGAGACAGTTCACACAACATGATTTGGACAGAGGTTGAAACAAAGGTTTTCTAAAACAGAGAGGAAAAAATAGGGACAGTATAAACCCTTAAAAGCAGCTCAACACCCCCTTTATCAAACCTAAGTTCATGGCTCATTAGCTGCCGTCTAATGACTCTCATTCAACTGACCTTCCAGTCCCGTCACCACCAAGCCCAACTTTTTCACATTTTTTAACAAAAACAAACAACACATCACAGCTGACATGAGCCAGGGTGTCACACACATCCAAGATCGTGTTCCTCCTGTTTTTGCCACTTAGAGCATAATTCTGCATACAATAAAACCTGATGAAATATCATGTCAGAACTACTTAGTCCTCAAATGTTAGACTAACAGCAAACAGATCACTTCTCATACTTCAGAGCAGGTTCACGTGTAAATAGAGATTAACATAAACAAACGGCTTACTGTGCTCAGGGTCCAATGGATAATAAGGCATCTAAAGGACAAAATAAAAACAAGCTCTTAAGGTTAAAACACAAGAGGCATATGCACAGAAGCAGGAAATTGAGTCAGAGCAGGAACTCAGGTGCTGAAAGCTCTGAACTTAAAAACATCCACAGAGAGTATCACAGCCAGGTGATTATCAAAGTAATTAGTGAAATAATGCATGAGCATTTTAAGACTTCATTAATGAGACAAAAGCAGGTAGATATGAAACTGTGCTGTTGATCATGTGCACATTCAATATGTTGTTGAACAGGTAACTATTTTTTAAATTTAAAAAATAATTTCTTAAAATAAATAAAAGGCAATAAAAAGAAAGAAAAATCAGCTGCAGATGTTTTGGTACCATAAGCACAGCCTGCATGCAAAGAAGAGTGGACAGTAAAATGAAGCAGTGCACAGGCTGCATGTAATGTAAATCACCTGCAATGCAACAACGTACACACAAAGCTCACCTATTTGCATTAAAGTGTGGAAAATCATTACTTAACACCTCATTTGTTTTGCCCTATAGAGAGTTGTGATGTTTGGGTGTCTGAGGGTCGACAGGACTTTGAGTTGAAAGTGAGTTTGAACTCATCAGAGGCTGAAAAGAGGAATCGAACAACATACAAGAGGTACTTTTGTCCTTATTGTAAAGCTTAAAATTTCAGAATATCTCAACATTTGGAATGATAAAATCAAGAAAAGAGCAGATAAAAAAACACCAACTTATCAATATGAGAGAAAATATGTGGCAGGTTCAATGGGTGAACATTGGTGAGGCTGTTCTTCTACTGCTGGAAAATGTCTTGAGGATAATATTTAATTGTAATTTATTCACTGAGTCAATGATTTCTTCAAATGGTAATTTTTAGATTTAAATTTGAAGACTATTCACTCCATGCATAATATACATGTATAAGAAGAATAACTTTGATTTGCAAAAGGGATTCGGCCCATGTAGATTTTTAAACGTATTAACAGTGAACAAGACTAGGTTTAAGATCTTAGCTACTCATTCAATTACGGCAGTAAAAGAAATTGATTTGTTCTTTGTACAGGCCTTTAACAAAACACAACAGAAAATCAACCAAAACATTTGAGGCATTCATTGGAAATGGCCAAAATAGTTATTCTTATTTCCGCATGAACTGTCATGTTTTCCATCCTCACTTTTCTTCCTCTAAATTTATCGATGAACTCGACCTAATGCAAATTTGTGACACCAGACAGTTTCATAAATTGATTTTCACTCTCCAGGATGTTGCAAGTGTGAGATCTTCAGCCTCTCTTGCCTTGTCACTGCACTTTCAGGAATATGAAAGAAAATCTTCTTAAGGCTATCTTCAAATACTGCGATGATCAGGGATGGCTTGATATCGGGTTCATGGCTGATGTTTTGATCCTGTTCATGGGAGTGGTAGCAAACACTGCCTTGCTTTGGTTGTTCTTGAGGGAGAAGAAACCACTGTCAGCCTCACAAGTAAGTACAGCACTCACAGTTCAGCAGCAGAGAGAAAAGGCTGCCACAGTGAGGATACCAGGGTCATTTTATTTGGCTTTCTTGTCTTTGTAGTTATGTCCATTAGTTGAAAAGTTGGGAAACATTACAACACTTTTTTTGTTCTTTGACTTGTGCTTCTGTGCTTAAGTTACATGAGTGAACCTTTGTTTTTCAGGTTCTTGGTATGAATATTGTTCTGATGGATCTCATCTATCTGTCCATGACTTCTGTCTGGTTGGTTTTTAATGTAATGGAAAGTGAAGGAGGGGTAGAAAGAAACCGCACCATTCGAGGTACACACAATCAATCCAACCTTGTCAGAGCCAGGGAAAGCTGAGAAATAGCATTAGGAAATAACCTTTTTTGGGGCACAGATTATCTCATTTTAAGTTGCACATTATGATCACAGTCATATATCTAAAAACAAGACTTTTTGTAAGCTACCCCAGAAAGTCTTTGATATTTTCAATGAATGGCTTACTTTTTTAGTCTCATTCTCATGTCTTCTTTTTGTATTTTGAAACTCTACTTAAATGTTTTTTGATTAAACAATGCAACATGTAAATTTGTGCAATTTCTCAATTGGTCTTAAGGTTTTGATCAGGAGTGTTCATTCTTTTGTTTTATTTAGTTATGGATTCACTGCAGACTATACTCACAGCCTAAATACAAACTAAACAGGAAAAATACATTCAACAATTTATAGATGCATCTCAAGTCATACATCTTCCCTTTAATGAGTACAGATGTGAAATGACGAGCCCTTAAAAGTAACATTCAAAATTAAGTTTTCCTTCATGGCTTTGAAGGGCTTTTTTAAAAACAATGTAGTATTAGTATTTGTATTTGAAGCCCCAGTTATCAAAAATGATCTTAAAGCCAAGTATTCACCATAACATATACTTTTTCTCTTTTTGTAAATTTAGGGCGTACATTCGCTGACTTACTGAGAGACAACACCACAGAACCGGTTGAAGTGGCAAGAGAGTCTTTGGATATGTTTAACCTGATTGGCTGCCCACTGCTGCTGTCCTGTATGTGTATTGAGCGCTACCTGGCTGTGGTTAGACCTGTGCTGTATCTGAAATTGAGGAAGCTGGAATATCGAGTGGGTGTTTCTGCTGTGGTGTGGGTGATCACCTTATCCTTCTGTGTAGCTACAGGTAAGTTACTATCACTACAGTCAAAGTCCTGGAAATCAACTTTCTCTTCTGTTCTGATGAGTTGCTGCCATGTAATTGGCTGATAAGATACTCGTGTTACCAAGCAGTTGAACAGGTGTGCCTCATAAAGAGGTGTTAAGGTGTATACTTGACCCTCAGAAATGGCAGACAGATGTTCGTAACTGAATGAAAAAAAAAATCACATAAAAGAGAAAAGCAGCATACGGGATTATTACTTTCTCTAACCTACATTTTCATTCTTGTTCTTGCAGGCATATTGGGGAATTCAACCCCCATGATGTTTTCAGTGTCCTTCATCATCTCCTGCCTCTTCATCCTGATGCTCACCTGCCTCTGTGGTGTAATTGGGTCACTGCTGCAGCAAAGCCCCGCCCACACCACAGTCGCCAACCAAGCCTACTCTGGTGCCCCCCTAAAGAGAAAGGCAGTGTATAATGTTTTGGCTGTGGTGGTGCCAGCTGTTATATCTTACCTCCCAATTCTCCCAATAGTACCCTTGGTCATATACATACAGTATCAAGACGAGGCTTTGGATAGTGTGTTATGTAAATTTTTTGATACGGCTGTTTTGTTTCCCAGGTTCGGTGTGTTCATAGGTCCGCTGTTCTATCTCTCCAGGGCAAGACAAATGTGCTAGTGTCTGCAGTGACACCAATGTGTTCCTGTTACAGTGTTGAGGCCCAATGTGGAAGGGAGCCATATTGGTTCTATTGAACTCAACCTGGCTTATTTTGAGTGAGCATGACGTAAAGAGGCTGTACTTAAGCCTCTTTGAGCCCCACTTCCCCAATAGAGAAATTAGCTACTCAGATCAATGACTGTAAAAATCATGGACGCCATGATGCTTGGCTTGAAGCCAAGTCACAGAAACTGCTCCCCCTGGTGACTGGCTGCAGTATAGGTCAAGGACTCTGCCTCCTCATTTATTCCAGATCATTAATGAAACTTTGAAAAATTGATTCACCTTGTAGAAGTCTTTCTCACATCCTTAATCTGAGGGGATATGAAGATTTCATTTGGCTGCATTGTGTTGAAGTCCTCTTTTTTTCTGAGAAGTTGTTTTTTCATTTGTTATTAGGCGTTAAAAACTAGGATTTAAGTTGTGTTGTTTGAGGATTGACAGCTGCAGTTCTTGAGTATTTTTTTCAGAATTGTAAGAAACTTGAGGACAGTGAGCCAACATCCCCAATGACTCTCCCCAACAATGACTCTCAGCCTATTTAATTTTGACACCATATGTGTATTTTGATATCTTACAACACTTTTTCCAACCATCTTTATGTTTGA
The DNA here is from genome assembly GCA_008086565.1 of Thalassoma bifasciatum. NCBI lineage: Eukaryota > Metazoa > Chordata > Actinopteri > Labriformes > Labridae > Thalassoma > Thalassoma bifasciatum. Next base: position 17,813 of record RPOG01002205.1, on the reverse strand, counting down.
CTGTTACTGCATATCACAGGGGCCAATGTTTTTACCAAATGTTTTGTGTAATAAATGCATCATGGTGCTATAAAGAAACCAATATTTTGTCAAATGTAATCCTATAATGTATTGCAAATATAAGAACCACCATCTTGACTCTTTGATTTGAATATTTTTGATGGTGAATCAGTGCAGAGTAAGTTAGCATGAGTGTGAAAGTTTAGAGAGCATCAGATTTCTGCCTCCTGGAAAATAAAAGGAACAAACAGTGCATCTTAAAATTGTAACTGTGAAAAAACAACATGGATTTCAGAACTTTTATGAAAAATGTATTTACTTTTAAATAATTCAATCTCCTTTCCTCTTTACAGCAGATACATTAATGACAACTTGTACATACAAATAGCAGACGTTTTCTCCTTTGATAACAGGGCGCATTCACTCTGCCTAAGTGCCCATTTCCAACGGCACTGATGGCAACAGCAAGCATTGTCCGGTACCAACAGTCTTGCTTTTGAAGCCTAAGACAGTGCATAAGGGTTGATGAACAATTGCACCATGTCCAGGACAAGTTCAAGGCATCACAATCACATTATGTTTTCAAGATTAGAGGAACCAGTGATATAACCAGAGTTTACATGTGCTTAATGAAGGCCAGTCACTGAGTTTAAGAGCAAAATCCACCCTCACATATTCTAACAATGTGACAAACGAGACTTAAGTGCATTTAAAGGGACACTGGTCATATTCACAAAGCAACCATTTCTTTTTCTCTGACAGATCCAGGTTAGGGAGTTTAACTTATTTTACAATATTATTTGTTTTACATAAACAGATTGTCCTCTACAAATAATGAATTGCTACAATATTGAAGAAATCGGTCCATATTTCATGGTTACTCAATTACTAATAAAAGCTAAGACATAAATGTTAATTTAAGCCATAAACCAGTTCCTAGTTTACAATACTGTAAGCTAACTTTTGGTTTTCAAGCGTTTTCTGTCAGTTTTTTAAAACACAATGAAATGGTTAAGTTAGCTTGTAGTGGTTAGACGAAGGGGTTGCTTGATGTCCAAAAGTATAGTCCTCCAGATTTAAACCATTCTTGGTCTCTTCAGCTCTTAAAATCCAATCAAGGATCAAGTGACGATAACAATCCTAGATTTCTCAACCTGACACCAAGCAGTTCTACAATATCTTAGCATGTGAGCTATGTTAGCGTGATGTCAGAGCTAAATGGCCACCTTGTGAATAAATACTCATCATGTGCTTCATCATGACTGTGGCCACACCCTTTGCTACAACCTCAGTCAGTACATTCTGGCTTTTGTGCCCTAGGCATTAAGGATGCTTTGATTGTAAACCTCCATGAAGTGGTTTTGATTTAAACTCCGTTGCAAGTTTTGGGACTTTACAAACTTTGCAAGTTTCTTTATCTGCAAAGGTAAAAACCCATCAATTCACTACAAAGCAGTTTTGTTTGTACTCTGGAGAGAAGCATTAAGGTAGAATTTCTTTTAAATGTCACAGTTGACATGATTGGACATTCAAAGTTAGATAAACTGCAACATGACTGTCTCCCTAAGAGAAACAAAAATACTATGGCTAATTCATGATCGGCTCCTCAACTACTAATCTGGGACTACACATTAAGAAGAGGTTTGTATAAAAGACATGACACAACAATATTACAACCTGTCCTCCCTCTAACACGCTGGCTTGTCCCTTGTTAACACTGGAGAACATTCTTGTAAGTTTTACCACACCTCACAGGAGAGTGACATACGTGTGATATGTGAACACAGTGTAGGCATACTGGAGCTTAGCCATCCAGTCCACATTCAAAAAGACAAACTAGCCACATAAAGAGACACTCATTGTGAAGATCCGAGTTTTTCCCCACGGGCCCTTTGCCTAACTTAAGGGTGCAGCGTTTTCCTAACTCACCACTGCCACATTTCTCTGTTTCATTAAAGGTTTCTCCAAAAATTAGATAATTGAATACCAGCATGATTCATAAAACAACCGGTAGCCAAGGGTGGTCCAACACACGAATCATATTAGTGCAAATTGGGAGAGAGAAACCACTGATATAAACACACAAAGAATACTTTAAGAACTGGTTGAGTTTAAGTGATTCAGAAACTGAGGACGTTCATTTTGAATGTGCTGCTTATTTGGGAACCTCATAGACGGGCATGGATAGTTAGGTAGCAGTTGTGTGGGGGTTTGGTAGAAAGTTGAATGTAAAGCCAGTATCCATGCTATCTGGGACCAAACTGTAAACAGGAGACAATATTCAAGTATTGACTTATACATAAAAAAAGCTCAAAGTAAAGCTTTCTCAGTGAAACATATTTCATTCAGAGGATTTGATAGAATTAGAACTCCTTACTAATTCCTGTCATTAGCAAGCTGGTGAATTTAGTACAATAGGTCTTTTGTTTTGAGAATTAAAACCGGCTACAACAATTTAGCACTTTGTGCTGTGATAGGATTATATTACACTAAGCCAGTTCAGGGAAAGTCTGACATGATCGATTTGGACTCCATCGGATATGTCTTATCAATGTTTTTTTGAAAATCTAAGACATATTTAGAAAGATCTACTGCATCAAATCAACATATCTGGTGTTTCTGTGCTAGCTAAAACCTTTCAGACAGAGTTGACTGGAGTTGAAGGAGTTGTGTTACAGAGAGAGAGAATACTTATAATTTCTGCATAATAATTGGATTTGAATTCTTGATAACACAGGGCAGAAGACACGCTGTCCTTTCTTTTACTTCTTACTGGACACAGATCAGACAAACATTACCCTACATTACCCTACAGGGACACAGATGTTTTCGGAGGTCCTGATAAACAGGGTTTAAAAAATGGAACAATCAAACCATGTTATGAAAAACATGTAAGCTATCTCTTTTAGATTGAAGGTTTTGCAACTGTCAAAGGATTCAGGAGTTTCTTTAGCAGCACTGCTCATGGCAGGGGTTTGATTCTCCCCGGACCGTGGTCTCCCATTGTAGGCAGGCAGAGAAAAGTGAAGTTGTCCTGCTGTGTAAAGTCTGCAAGAGAGCTATCATCGAGGAAGACACTGAAACTTTCCTTCAAGCAAGGGAAACCAACGGGATAATCACAGTCACATGAATTCCTATGAACCTCGTCCTCTGCCTGTTGGACCGCCCCATGTGCGACATTGTTGCGACCTTTGGTATGTGTTCGATGGGTTTAACTGTGCAAGGCCAGATCAGTTAGTTGGAGAAAGAACAACTTATTATCCATTTTTTTTCTTGGCAAATGGCAAGAAGGGGCACAAGAGTGTGTAATAAGGATTCAATGTCTGTGCGCCCCCTTCAGAAAGGCCAGTGTAGCTGCTCAATGTCCCCCAGTTGACCCATGTTTACATCTGTCTCCAGCAAGCTCATAATGACTGCCATAGCAGCCTCATCACTGCTGAAGCTGCTCAGGCCTGGCACCACCATGTTGTCCAAGTCCAGCTGGGACGGCTCACCTGGGTGAAACACAGCACACGTTTAAGATGATACTAAAATAAATGAATGGCTGCATTCAAGATAGCAGCACAAAATGGCCGGTCACAAATTCCAAACAAAAAATCCATTTGACACAAAAGATATTGATATTATTATTTTTAGGTTTTCTCACACATTGCCAATGGATTAGTAGCAGTTTCAGGAGAAAAAATAGACTTTTTTCCCCACATTTTATTTCAATTCCATGGTGGCTGAGAATTGTAAACCAAAATTACAAACTCTGAAACACTTTTACAAACTTGAAATAAATTTACATTTTACAAACATTTTGCAATTTAAAAAAAAGAAAATTGAATGAACAAAACAATTTCACCAAGGACAAAAATAAAATTACAATATTCAAACACTTTTACAAGCATTGAGACAAATTTACTAACAGCAGAACACAACAACAAATCCTGAAAAGAATTTACAAATAACACAACTGCAACGGAAAGGGAATAAACTAAATGCCAATTGTGACCCGGAAGTGATTACCCGAGGAGAAAATCAGTTTGTGTTGAGCCAAATGGCTTAATTGGGTTTCACAAAATGAACAAAACGCTCTTATAAACTTTTCCAAACTCCATGCTACCCTCGTTACTCAAAACCTCCCATCAACACAAACTGATTTTCCCCTTGGGTAATCACTTCAAGGTCACATTTGGCATTCAGTTCATTCCCTCTCCATCATTATTGTGTCATTTGTAAATTTGTTTCAGGACTTGTAAAAGTGTTCTGCCCTGAGTTAATTTTTCTTAATGCTTGTAAAATTATTTGCATATTGTAAATTTGTTTCATCCTTGGTGAAAGTGTTTTGTTAATCCAATTTCTTTTTTTAATGTAATAATGTTTCTTTTTAATGTTGTAATTTGAAATTTGTTTAAGTGTTTCAAACTTAATAATTTTGGTTTGCACTTCTCAGCTATCGTAAAATTACATGAGCATGTCAACACAAACTGCAACCCCCAACTCTGACCTGCAGGGGGTGCTTGTGTCGCATAAAATACCGGTCCCTATGTCATGCTCATTGGAATGATTTATAAAAGCTATTCATCCCATGAGAGAAAATCAAATTAGAAAAAAAAAAAATGAATGAATTTTTTAGTACCTGTGCTCTCTGAAGTTCCACTGCTTGTGCCTGCTGTGTTCCCTGAGTCAGACTGGGACTGTGATGAGCTGCCTGCTGCCTCGTCTCTGCTGGATGCCTGCAACAAGGCGTGTAATTACAACAATGTACATGACCTCAGTTTCATCTTCCTCCACTGAAGTTAAGGGTGCATCAAAACAGAGGTGTCACTTACACTCCTGCTAGTTTGAGGTGAAACCACTGGACCTTTCTCCTGCATCGTCCCAAACGGACTGGAAGCCCCACTTGATGGAGAGGAGCTCACCCTGATGAGTCAAACAAGCACAGGAGATTCAGTCATATGTCACCTGGTTGTCAATATTTTTTTCAGTCTTTGTGAATGTACACACGAACAACACACCTGTAAGTGTCAATTAGTTCATTTGCAATTTGGGTCCCTATACTGCCAGCGTATATCATAGTCCCCGCACCACTTGAAAGGCCAGGAATTATGGGTAACTGTTTCGTGTCTTCTGTGGACGATAAAGATAATACAACAAATATTCACATAAATGAGAAAAAAAACATTAAAAATATCAATGCCCATGTAAGTGTCATATCTTGCCCTGTAGTGCTTTTGAGCTGCCTGCCTCCTCTTCTTTTGTGTGACCAGGCCCCCTGTTGGTGAGGAGCAGAAAAGCTACTTGAGTGAACCATTTCAGGGCTGTGATATGAGGCAACATGTGTGCAAAAAACACCCAAAACCCCTGAAAAGTTAAAACTATGATTGCTTACATTATAATTTGATTTACAATATTCATTAATGAACCAATACTTACATGATAACCCTGTTTATTGACACAATAAACTCAACTTCTTTGGTCCATGGATTTGTGAAACCAAACCACTGACTTTGGAGTGTTATATAGGAGCCATATTTTGTTTTGAACTTGTAGCATTGTGTTTCAATCTTCTCTTTGCTCCGAAGTGCTGCCAAAAGATTGTACACAAGTGTTATGAAGGAGTAGAAGAAGTATACAAGATTGTTGCTAAAAGCTTGTACATCAAAAAAAAAGTTTAATCGGTGGTTATAACATGTCAGCTAAGTTAATATACAGCTGTGTATATATATGGAGGATTCAAGGTGCCAAATTTGGCTTCTTTGATCCATCACCTTGCCTGTGTTTTTCTGCAAGATGACACAGGTCATCCTGGTGGAAGTATTCGTAACATGATGTGCCGAGAATTTCTTGTGGCAAATAACCAACAATTGTCGTGGCCCTGAGAAGAAGAGAAGAGAAAGAAGTGCAAAATTAATTTCTGTCATCTTCAGTGTCCTACCGGGTGGTTCCTGATAGAAATGTCTGGAAGAAAAGGTTCTCCATACGTGATAATCTGAAGTCACACGTATCAGATGCTCGACCGAACGACTCACTGCACTTGATGAGACTCACCGTTGGTCTACAAAAGTGAACTTGCCATCGATGGCATAGCGAGCGACAAACTCTGAGGGCTTGACAACGACATCTTTGGAAGGCTGATGGGATGTTGGAGGGAGAAGGCGGCACACCATCACAAGGCAGGTTAGGTTCAAGGTTTCCTTCTCTGTGTCTCCTTCTGATTCCTGCTGGCTGCTCGGCCAGCTCTGCATGTATCCAGTGCAGTGGAGGGTACAGTATCTGCTGGGGTCTGTGCAAACAAAAACAGGCAGTTGATCATGTTTGAGAGCTGATTTATGCACATGGGTCCATTTTTCAGAGAAGTGTGAAAGCATGACATGCCAGTATCAATCAATGTAGTATTTGGGCTCAATGTTCATGCCGTGACCACGACTCGTGGCATGAAATCCATCACCTGTTTCAATGTCTTCATAAGCATTCAAAGCTCACGCATGACAATGTAAATCTGCAAATTTAGAAATTCCCATACTTCAGCCCCTGTCTGAATCACTTCATTTTAACTGCTACCTTTTTAAGACTCCCTACATAACAAATCGTCTCCCCTCTGATCCATCAGCCTTCTGAGGGCCCTTTGGGAGCAAAGCTATGGGCAGACCTTGCTGTTTGAGATGACCCACCCCTCTGACACGCTATGAACCAGTCATTTTGGAAGTTGCTGTTGTCATTATGATTTAAAAAGAGTAAACACATTTGTTAATAAATGTCTTCACTCACCCACTAACCATGAGTGAAGGAAAAGTTTTTGTGTTATCATTCATATTCTCTGAAAAAGGCCAAGAAACCATGAATTCTGCCAGGGTGTATAAACTTATGAGCACAGCTGTACATCCAGGGTTGTTATTTTCATGTTTCAAATATGGGAAAGCATATATCCACTCTTTAAAAATACTGTGAGTAACTTTTGTTTGATTAGACGGGGATGAACTTTTTCCACAAAGATGCCTTTCATTGATAACTTTGTGTGTTTTGCAAAAGAACAGATGCTGGACCTCTGCAGCAGGCTAATACCAGGTTGTTTTCCCACATGCATCATAGGTAGCTTAAAGAAAAAAATCACTTCAGGAGAATTATTCATCTTTTATCCTAAAACCTTAAAGTTGACGGATTCAGCTTCAACCCTGCATTGTAGCTGCCAAAGTAGTCCACTAGGTGGCGCCATGCCGCTTGTTTCTGTCAGCTCTTTTACACTCAGGTTTGGACCATCTTCTTTCTTGGTGGTTATACAATGTTGTAACAGTGACCTACTTCCTCTGCTGGACTTTAACTCCAGCCCCTTTGCGTGTGTGTGTGTGTGTGTGGGGGGGGTTAATAAGTAAATTAGTCAGATCAAATCAGGAAGTTCTAAAAGGAAAAACACTTATCTGTGTACATTTAAAAAAAAAAAAAAAAAAGCCCAACAGGGATGTTTTTGAGAAAAAAAATCGCTTTTTTTATGTCTTTGGCCTAGAGATGCTTTGAATATTCCACTGAGGGCAGAAACATGCTGGAGGAAAACAAGCACCAGTATTGAGTTATAAGCATAAATAATCAGCTTCAGAGATAAGAAATGGGTTTTTTTTTGTCATGAAGATGCCCTAGAAATAGAGTTTATATTCCCTTGCAATCAACCACATTGACCTTCACAGACAGGCTGAGAGAGTCACAGCCCATCCACACCCCTACTCATCCACCTGTCCTCCTGCTTGAGATCAGATAATTTCCTTATGTTCCTACAAGCAGGGCGAGCAGAGAATACATTTCCCACTGTTTGTTTTCCACTGGCTGCCCTGACACTGACCCCATTTCCTAGAAACACATTTAAATATCTCATTAATCTTGTGGTACAAAATCCTCAACTTTCCTGTTTGGACCAAAAGCCCTGCAGCTCCTGGACACTAACATGAGAGTTTGAAGGGGAAAAAAAGAATACTTTCAAAATAATTCAGAAATAACTGTCTGGCATTTACTCCTTGTCCGATCACCTGAAGAAGGAAAGGTAAAAACAACCCCTGATTACTGATTTTTGGCTCTGAATTTGCCAAAAAATCTGGCAAATTACACCAATGGCTTTAAATTTGAAGAAGAACTCACATAAAAAATTTGATCCCATTTTATACAAAGAAGAGAAGTAACAAGAGCCTCTGAGTTGCAACAAATTCAGCCTCAGTCAAACTATTCTGGCACTTATTGCTTCACCTCCAGGAGAACATCTCATCCATCATTTTAAGCCATTTATGAAGATGGAATAGTGATAAATGTATAGTTTGCAGTGGGTGGTGTCATGGAGACCGAGCCCATGAATCATCCCATGACTTGCCACAACTTCATTGTTTTTGTTCTTTCAAATATGTGACTGACTTATCAGGTGAGATCGAGTCACGCTGGTCAAAACCATTCTTTTCAAAGTCCTAAACAAGCGAGTATCAAGATCTTTATTTGTATTTCTTCTTTTCATTTTTTGTCACAGGGACATTTTCCACTGGTTTTTAAAGCTCAACAATAGCAGGCGCCATACTGGAAAATCTGATTCGACTTTGGGTCAACATGAGGCATTGAAGCAGAGTGGGGAACATCCCAGTACTCATTATCCCTTATTATAAAAACATGTTTTTGCATCAGAATGTAAATAAATCACCTATTCCTTGTAGAAGTAAAAACAGACATTTCATCATGAGTGTTTTTAAGGTGGCATGGAGTAGACAGAAGACGAATAGCAGTTTTTACCACTTCTGCATTGGCTCTATTGTAACTGATGACTGGCTGCGATATGGGTCAAACAGCACACCCTGCCCAATGGAACTACTGGCAAAAAAATACGCAAGTTATTGGGGCACCTGTGTAACGGGGCCAAGAGACAACATCACACAGGGTTTGGGTTTGATTCAAGGGTGCTATTCCCTTTCCTTGTATGTCACTCTACCACCCACACTCTCTCCACTGTCTATTTCTCTTCAATTTAGGCAAAGAAGCCTAAAGGTACTTGTTAACTATTTTTTAAATTCATTTTCATTCCTCACCCCAGGGATTGCTGTGCTGGTGTCTTTGAATTCTGATGCATAGACCACAGTCAGGATCACCTCAGGTAAAATCTCACTGAGCCCTAGTTCCTCTCAAGGCTACATGCCCATCCCACTGCTATTATACATTGACGCCACAGTGAAGGTCTCATCAGGTGGAATCATGAAGCAATACACAGAATCCGTGATAAATGGACAGAAACCTGTAACTACTGCTTTTCCAGTCTCTCTGAACACTCAAATCAGAATGGAAATGCAAGCTTACTGTCTGTATTGATATACAGCCACTTTAGCAGCTTTCTTGTAGACTTACACACCTTTTTTTTTGGAGGTACTAGGCAGCAAATGTTTTTCTTCACGTTTTCCTGACACCCGACTGTGTTTCATCCGGCAGAAGAAGGATCTCCGGGCCCCGCTGGACAAAGTGAAGGGTCTAGGGGAGGTTTCCCCCTGGACCTGGACCCCAGCTGTACACAGAGACACACCAAGAGCAATCCATTAGTTTTCTTTTAGACAAATTAAACACTTTCATAGTTGACTTTCCAGTTCCAACTATGTTTGGATCAGATCATGACAGTACACTCACTTGCAGTATCAAGAAAATGTTGGCGAGGGTGGAACTCCAAAGACGACAGCTGCTCTTTCACCTTGTTGATGTCTTTGTGGTGGATGTAATCGAACAAGCTCTGTCCAGTCAGCTCCAGCTGTGATTCCGAATTACAAACATCTATTTATTCAACTGTTTATAAATACAAGTCATACTTACATGTCTGTTCAAGCTGCAACTGAAAAGCAAGTTGTTTTGTATCTTTGTGCATTTAATTCTATATTACATTACAATTTACTGCATCCAAACTTGTTTTCATCCACATAACTTCTTTAAATGTGATGTGACTAACAGTTTCTCAAAAAAAGAACTGCTAATGTGTGTATCCAGCCAAGGTTTACTGGTAACCCTACAAATAACACGTTGCCCTGCAGACATGGAGTCAGATGTCGTTTTAAGCTTTTCTCAACCATCCTCATTATCTCAATTCCTCTCTGCTCCTGCCAAAGTTGGAGAATGTGGTCAAAATGTTGGGCAGCTGTACTCGTCACTACAACAGACAAACACTATAAAATAACATTTGAAAAATGTATAAAAGCTGAAACATCACTGTCTCTATGGAAAATAAAGCAATAAACTTCATTACTAAGTTTTGCTTACAGTGTTATAAGACCTTCATTAGAGCGTTCATTAAATGTTTCGTGTGTTTTTGCAGCAGCTTTCTCATAAAATCTGCTGACTTGCACAACTGTGTGTCCTACACTTCAATTTAAAGGAGTCTCAGTCCTCGACCACACACCAATTATGTGGCAACTGCCTAATCTGAGGCTTGTGTAGAGAGCAGATGAAGTGCAGGCTTTTTTCTGAGCTGCAAACAAAAACAATGGACAAAAAAAACATAAAAAGTAGCATGCAACAGATCTCATGTCTTTACTTACAACTCCATTTTAACTGTAAACAAATAAACAACAGCTAAATCAACGGTATGTGATCATGGTTGTACGCTTTCATATTCTTAATCTTTTATAATGTTTGGTAGTCTAGTTTAAACTGTTCAATCAGCATTGTTTTACAATTTGTGGTCTTGTTTTTTTTCCATTTGATGTTAAAGTATTTTTTACTGAGCTATGGGTTTCTATGACACAACTTCCTGAAACAGACTTTCCTTAAGGGGTAGTCAGAACATCTTTCTGTCTCAAAAACAAATACACAGTTATATCGAAAAAAAAATTTAAAAGAAAAGCAATCTCTTAAGTATTCCTTCTGACCTATAAAAAAATATTCACACATTATCTGTGTCTTCTAAACAGATAAATGAAAAAATGTAATACAATAAGTCTGCCAACTTTATAGATAGCTCCTGAAATTGGGAGCTGCCTAAAGGGCTTCAGCCGGCACCAGTAATTTGGGTTGAGGATCGTCCTGTGTCTAGACAGACAGTTAATCAGATCCTCAGGCTGAGCACTCGTAATTTTTTGGAGGGGTCTAGCGCTTGACTGTTTTACTCCATAACCCTCAGGATCTGTGCGCCCAATCTGCAGCGAGAGGCCCTGCTTAAGCAACTTCACAATCTGACCATGTTCAAAGAGAGAAAGCATTTTTGCCTTTGCCATGATGGTGTGAATACCTGACAGAAAATGACATTAAATCCACATTTTTGCACAGATTTTGTCTTTTAGAGGCTATGATCTGAAACTTTTGATCGACTGATGAACTCAGTTTTTTTGTCTCACTCCCATTTCTTCTTCTTGTTGAATTTTGAAATTCTACTTTGAATCGTCTTATGACCCAACAGTGCAAAATGGGAAATTGTGCAATTTTTCAACTGGCCTTGAGAATTTGATCAGGAGTGTAAATACTCATTACTGGTTATACACTCTTTTGGTTGGACTGGTAAAAACATCAGACCTACATTCACCAGCTTCATACTGTATCTTCTTAAGAACCCAGATTTGACACTAGCTGTCTTGATGAAGGTAGCGTTTTTCTAAGTCAGTCTTACACCTTGTTGCTTCAAGCAACAACCGCTACAACATCAACAAAAGAGTTGGAAACCAAAAAAGGACATCAAGTCAGTCAGCTGCTATATGAGAGTTGGAGATGAGGTGTCGTAAGTCTTACATTAAAAAAGTGTATCATAACACACAATCTAAAAAAAAATATTTTACGACAAAAAAAAATATTTTACGACATTTTAATCAAGTAAATATTTAAAAGTAGGGATTTTGATATTAGGGACAGGTTAGAAATAGCTACTACAACAGACACATTGATGCTAGAAGAATAGTATTGATTACACTGCAGCTGGCTATTGTTTATCTTTAGTTTGTTGCAAAGAAAATAAGATTTATTAGGCAGCTAGCCGGTGAGGTTTACTCAGTGTGACAAGATTTGTGTATTTAGTTTAGCTAGCAAACCACAACTTTCCCTTGTTTGCACGCCAAGACTGAGTAACAAAAATAAATGCTCAAGCCATTTTCTTTGCAAAATGACTCTGCTGAAAATTTCTATCGAAAAGCATGTTCGAGTTTTTGAGAGGAAAACATGAAAATGGATTGAATGGGGTAGCGGAGTGAAGCCTTCGTCACCCACCAGCCAGGGTTCACTTATGTTTTCTTCAATTTTCAGAGGTGAAATCAGAAAATCAGGAAAGTTGAATAGAAATTAGTTTTTTATTGCACAACAACAAAGCCCAAGGCCCACATGAAAAGTTTAACTTCTCAACATACATAATTAGCTATTGAAAAAAAAGGCTCAGCTAAACTTAAGCAGTTCTTCATCAGCTGAGTGGCATTCAGAACTAAAAATATGTGCAACAAAAATCTCAGAATTCATACAGTGTACTGGGAAAAAGTCAGGTTGATTGGACATCATTGGCCTGGAAGGTTGTGCTAAGATCTGTCGGTGCAAGAACACGTTCAGTGTCCACAATAGTGCAAAAACAAAAGGGCTTTCTGATGGCAAAATAGTTAACCCTGTCTGTGGTGTTTGCTGGCATGCTAACTCCCCTAACAGTTTGTAAAAAAAGGGGCAGAGCTAACCAGTGATAAAGCTAATTGTTTCTCTCATGGTGTTGTGTTGACTAGGGGACAGTTTTGATTTAATATTCAAGAAAAACTCACACTTTACCTAATTTAAATGTTCAATGTTGTAGACAACTTACCTATCAGGGATTCTTACGATCCATAATTTTAATATACAAATCTGATGAAAACAGTAAAAAGAAGTGTGTGATGCAGGAATGTAACGCACCCTATTAATGTTGAGGATCTTGGAGACTGACTCTGAGATGAACAGGATTTTTGCTCGGTCACAACTTACAACTAAGAGGAAACCATCTGCTGCCTGTAAGAGAGATAAAGAGACATTTCAGTGTTTTTGTTAAATCAAACAGGTACATTTGGGGTTATGTGAGCACTTACTTTGAGCAGAAGGTGTCTGAGGTCATCATGAGGCAGGACGGAAGGCTTGCAGGTGGTGTTGGTGAAGGCGCTGCTTGAACCTGCTGAAAAAACATAGATCAAGAGCCATTAATGGAACGGCCTCCATGTTAATGGATTTTTAAATGACCAGATAGGTCACCTTTAATGGCTTTCAGGTGCTGCACAGCTTTTCGAAGCACAGTGAGTTTGTCAAGTTTTCGAGCCATCGGCTGACAGGCAGGGATCATGGCTGCGAGCTCGTCGATAAGGTTGTTCATTTTGTCCCTCCTCCGTTTCTCAATCTGGCTGTGAGGCTCCCTGTTGACCCAGGTGGACAGTCAGTACCACAAGAATTACACCAGTTTTAAAATGGTTTCCTGAAATTGCTTTTCAACAGTGAATTCTGCAGCTAAGACTTTGAAAGTGGTTTGTAATAACCTAATGAGTGATTCTAGCTTATGGTTGGAATTGCAAAAAAAATCAGAAAAAAGTGCTGCAAAGAAACACAAACCATTAGCATGGCTGTTCACAGCAGCAGGGATACTTGATGTTAAGAAGTACTGTCCAACATCTAGATTATCCCTTTTCCACAAAATAACTAATACTATCTCAATTGCCTTCAAACATGCTTTTTTTTTAAGTATCTCAAAGACATAAGTGTAAAAGTCATACTACCTGAAGCATTTCATTTTTACTTGGGCATCTTCTTCCTCAGATCTACAAAAAAAATAACCACCATTACAATTCTTTAACAGCATTCACTTAAAAAAACAGTGTGAATATGAAAAAGACGTCGGTGTACCGGCTCTGATCGTAATCCATTTGGACGCTGGGGCTGTGCCTATGACCAAATAGACTGAAATTGTTAATAGTCAAATAGTACAATAAAAAATATAACATAAATAGCATAGAAACTCAACAAATAAAAAGTGAAATCAATTTGGCATTGTTTTTTTCCGTACAGGTGTGTCTTACCTCTGCTCTACATCTCCTTTTCGTTTCCTGGGCAGCTCAGCAGCCAGCAGCGAGGAGCCAGCATGGCTTGGGCCTTCTTCCTCCAAGGCAAGCTCTGGAACATAAAAACAACAATAACAGTCATGTGAATGCCCAAGAGTAAATAGATCACCCCAAGATCTCTGCAGTGTGGCTGTCAGGTGACACTCTTGTAGCCTCTGACGAATAAACAACAGAGGCTTATTCTGTCGCTCTGATCTGTTTGGAGCATTTCACGCATTTAGTATCACATTAGATAAATCCAGAGGAGTGAATCTGAGTGGATTAGACTTTTTGTTTGTTTTTATGTTCAGTGGCATATTCAGAAAAAGAGGCAGTTTCTTTTCAATTGACCTAGTAGAACAAATATTTTAACAAACTCCTTTATGACTGAAACAGAAAGGATAAAACAAACTATGTATTTCTTGATCTCACACAGTAATCTCAACCGTGTGCATTTTCCGGCTTGACATGCAAAGGTGATGTTGGCCAACAAAGTCTATTCCTGGTTTATTTTGACAGTCAAACATGGCACTCAGTGGAAATAATCAAAACTAGAGGAAGGTTGTTGTCAGCTGCTCTGACACATTTTACCCCTTGCTACTGTTTTGGGCATCAAAAGTTAAAATGTAATAAATGTCAGCCTTGGCGCTGATTGTCTTGTTTGCTTTTGTAGGTCATGATGACTGCATCTCTGTCCATTTCAATCTGTTTCACAACCAGTGAAAAATTTGATACAGTAGCTTCAATTATTAAAAGGGAGGAAAACAGAGTACTGTAGAGGTTAAAGACAGAAAATAGGCCTTAAGAGTTTTTCCAGAGAGCCTTAAACTATAATATCTAGATCAGATGGAAGCACAGCTGTCTTATTTATGAAGACAAAAAAGGTCTACTTTTCCAGTAACACAACTTTACATAAAAGTTTTTTAAAAATCCAGTTCAAGAAGCTTAAAAAGAGCTATCTGAGTATTTTACCCTTTTCAAAACCTTCAGAAAATATTGATTTTAAAAGTTCAATTTGAAATCTTTTTGTAGGACACACAAGGGAGAAAGAAAAGAGCAAACACCTTGTATACTTTTGAATCCCAAGTATCCAAAAACCTTCAAAATGTCAAGCAAAATGACCTACTCTTCTGTTTGTGGTCTGCCTGTCTGAAAATACAGATCCTGACAATCTGCTCTGAATGTCGTCTCCTGTGCTGTCACAATGACACCTGCCCCCTCACCTGGTATCTCCACCCTCACCATGTGGTCCACACCTGTAGAGCTGAACCTCAAAAAAGTCTGACATTATTACCACTACGACAGGGCATGATTGTTTGCCCTCACGTTTCAGATGTCACGGTCAGTTGTTTTCTTGATTCGTGCGTCCCGTCCCTCCCAGAGATATCTAATGATTAATCAACCATGTTCACCTGCTCTGAGTCATGAAACGGTCCATTGATGATATCTGAGATATTGGTGACAGCTGCCTCTCAGTAATTTTTTATTTTATTTTTTTGTAAAGTTTAATTGGTTCAGTTTTTATTCAATAGAATAGTTTTGATTGTTGAGTGTGTTTTCTATGTATTTCATTGGTAGTTCTTTTACCTAGAGGGTGACCTCAAGGTGGGGCATGGTACGCAGAATTAGGTGGTGGATGGAGTGGTGTAAAAAGGAGCTCATTTGTAGTTAATGAGACACACACCTTACGAATTACTCGTTAACGGAGAACTAGTTTACAAATCCTCCCCTGGTGTTTGATATAAATTATAACTCACCAAAAACAGGGCACAAATGTTTTCATTCAGACATTAGGGGACTGTGCTAAATGGTTAATAACAGATGTAGCATATCCCTTTTAAAACGTATTATTATTATTATTATTATTATTATTATCATTATTATTATTATTATTTAAACGGTAATTGCTTTTGGATTATTTTTTCTGGCCACACTGTTAAAAAAAAAATCTGTTTACAAGCACTGAACGCCATAAAAAAGTGAATGTGTTTCTATACATATCAAAATAATTGTATATGTAATTAAAGTGTTTTTTACAATGTGAAACTAAAAATGGTAACTCTTTCAGCATAAGACCCTAACTTCTTGATATTTTAAATTCATTTTATCATTTACCATAAACTTTGACTCATTTCAAGTATATTAAAAGAAACAATATTGTAGCTTGTAGCTTGGGATTATGGCCCTACTTTGCTCCCATAGGCCTTAGATCTAAAAAAAAAAAAAAAAAAAAAAAAAAAACCAGACTAGTTTTCAGCAAGAAATCATTTTTAAGAATCAATTATTTCTCAATTACATTATTAATGTCCTGAGTTTATGTATTGGTCTTAGCCCATAAGTAGGAAATCACCCTGACTTTTTGTGTATTTTTGTTTTTCAAAGATAAAACTGAGATAAATGTTAAGCTTTAAAATGACTGTAATTTAAAAGCAGTTATGTGATAGCCTAAAAAAGAAAGCATCTGTAGTTGTAAAAACCTTTCTGTCCCGACAAGACCCTTTCAGTAAACAACCCGAGTGAATCATGAATGTATTTGTAATGATGGTTTATTTTTAAGTGACTGACGTCTCAGGAATGATCATCTAACTGTGGAAAAAGGCATATGGCACTTTAAATGCTGACTCATGGCTGCCAGAAACATTTGGGAGCAGGACTGCCAAAATTTTTCTTTCAGCTATTTAGACCCTCTCCAAAACCAACTCCCCCTCACTCACACATAAATACACGAACACACACTAAGTACACACACACTTAAATGCCTTGGCACCAGGCCCCGCTCTGAAGTCATCCGTTCGAGCACCATGTGAAGGCGGCCACTGAGCGGCGCTTAACCTCCAGCTATTCATGGAGTTTGTCGGTTTAAACGGCACGTGAGAGTAAATGGGGTTTGGGCTATCGTCTTACCTAACGCTTATATAATGTGGTAACACTGACCTACTTCCCTCTTAGGACTCCCATACTTTAAAACGTGACATCCTTTTTGGGAGGGAAAAAAAAGTGTTGATAAAAGTGAACAAAGCTTCTCATGAAACTATTGACCGTGACTGACCCATATTCTCCTACTTCTCTCAAGCAGATGAAGATGGAGGGAACTTTTTTATTATTAACCCAGCTTTTCTTCAAGATCAATTCACCTGGACCATCAATAAACGGGATAATTAAAGGATGATTTCAATGTTCAGCCTGATTTTTTTGCACCCTGACATATGAGTGATACTTCATGAAAAGGTTCCTTGAAGAGTGCCCCAATTAAACTCATCAGGGAAGTAACTCTGAGAGGTCATAGTGACCTTTTACAACTCTCTCATACAAACACAGCAATTGTGACTCTGTAAATGTATTGACATTATTTTCTTAACTCCTTTCTTGGGAATTAGTGGGTCATCACTGACGCAAAACTGGAATGTGGGGGCGAACGTTTGCTGACTCTCCCTTCCACACACCACGACACTAATATTACTATACATGCTGCCCACATCACACTCTTTTTTCCTGCTTCCTTATGAGATCCTTGAATGCAAGCCATGCCAGCTGACCATTTAAAACATGCTCCAAAGGAGCGGCGTTGAGAACGTGCGAAGATGGTCACCATTTTAAGTCACGCAAGAGCCAAAAGCTGTGCTGAGAATGGAGACAAGAGGCCAAGCCTGCAGGGCAGCAGATGACAAATCGTATTACTGAAACCAAAACACACGGACCACCTCCTATAGTGGAGATGCACAGAAGTGTGACAAACTCAATATAAACTAGAGTACATGAATACCAACAGTCTGACCCACATGAGCCTCTTTCGCTGTACATTTCCAAATA
>RPOG01002204.1:57849-102996 GCA_008086565.1 Thalassoma bifasciatum | reverse complement strand
CACAGCAGCTGCTGCCTCCATCACTGGTTTGTTGGTGATACACACACAAACACAGATCAAAAATCCCTCGATCAGACAAACTCTGATCAGTATGGAGCTGTGAAGTTTCTTAGAGGTGATCTAAGGCGCTTCAGGATCTGATGTGTTTGCAACTGTCTTTAAACATTCATGTTAAACTTCAACTCATTACTGCTACAGAGTGATGAACACAGAAACCTTAAAGAACATGTGTTCAGTCACTAAAATAACACAGAAACTCAGGGGTCCTCTCAAACAAATCACACAGATGAATGAAAACAGACTTCGTTTAACTTCATTCACATCAACACAACATGGGGCGCACCCCTCTATTCTGTTCCAACATAATTTCAGTTAGAGTCGATCATTTTTCTATCAGCACACACTGAACCGAGGAGGAATTAATATAAGTTACGAAAAGATTTCAGGAACATGAGTTTGTCCAGTTAGAGGCACAGCTCATCTAACAGGTGAACATCCCGTAGCTCCTAATGAGGAGGCTGAAGACCGGCCTCTTGCTTGGTTTACTGAGAAAGATGAGCCTCTCCCATAGAGTCCATCAACAATGGTCTTGAAAATTCTGCTTAGAGACTGAAGAGACTCACAGAAACTCAATGATTCTCTGTATCTTTCAAAGGAGCTGCCTGTAAAGTTTAAAGTTCTTCTCACATCCCCTCTGAAGACTCAGTTTATGACATAAGCTACGGTGATTCATAAAGTTTGATCAAACCATTCAGTTGCCTTTTAAAAAGCTAAAGGTGAACCAAGAGAGTGAAAACTGGACAGAGGAAGCGCGAGCAGACTGAACACAGATAGACAGAAAAAACTTAATACACAGAGAGAAGGTTGAATACAGAGAAAGACAGAGAGAGAGCAGACTGTACGGAGAGAGAGAGAAGTGCACCTTTTGATAATATTTCTATACTCTAAAGCTAATAATTGTAATTTTGTAATTTTTGTACAGAAATATAGTCTGTTTTATGAATGTTTTATTTCTAATTTATACTTTGCATTGCAAGCTCTTCTTTGAAATCTGTTAAGCTTATTTAACTAGATGTTTAACTGTGTGTACGTTTTTTTCATGTCACACCAGCTTTGGCAATGTAAATGTATGTCTGTCATGTTAATAAAGCTTTTTGAATTGAACTGAATTGAATTGAATTGAATTGAACTGAATTGAATTGAACTGAATTGAATTGAATTGAAATGAACTGAACTGAATTGAACTGAATTGAATTGAATTGTATTGAACTGAATTGAATTGAATTGAATTGAATTGAACTGAACTGAATTGAATTGAACTGAATTGAACTGAATTGATTGAATTGAACTGAATGGAAGTGAACTGAATTGAATTGAATTGAACTGAATTGAATAGAACTAAATTGAACTGAATTGAACTGGATTGAACTGAATTGAATTGAACTGAATTGAACTGAATTGATTGAATTGAATTGTATTGAATTGAACTGAACTGGATTGAATTGAACTGAATTGAATGGAACTAAATTGAACTGAATTGAACTGGATTGAATTGAATTGAATGGAACTGAATTGAACTGAATTGAATTGAATTGAATGGAACTGAATTGAATTGAATTGAACTGAACTGAATTGAACTGAATTGAATTGAATTGTATTGAACTGAATTGAATTGAATTGAATTGAATTGAACTGAACTGAATTGAACTGAATTGAATTGAACTGAATTGATTGAATGAACTGAATAGAACTGAACTGAATTGAATTTAATTTAATTGAACTGAACTGAACTGGATTGAATTGAATTGAATTGAACTGAACTGGATTGAATTGAACTGAATTGAATGGAACTGAATGGAACTGAATTGAACTGAATTGAATGGAACTGAATGGAACTGAATTGAATTGAATGGAACTGAATTGAATTGAACTAAATTGAACTGAATTGAATTGAACTAAATTGAGTTGAATTGAATTTAGAGAGAGAGCAGACTGACCAGTGTGAGAGAGAGACTGAACAGTTTTAGAGAGCAGACTGAAAACTTAGAGAGAGCAGACTGAACAGAGACTGAACGGAGAGAGAGAGAGAGAGAGTTTGAAGCAAATTTTAAAGGAGGGTTTAAAGCAGAGTTATAAGTATTTAAAACAGGGGTTAAGCAGAAGTTTCAGCAGAGTTTCAGGCTGTGCAAAGCAGGTTTTCAAGCAGAATTTTAAAAAGTCCAAATCAGAGATTGACAGTCTTAAGCGCAGATATAACAGATGTTAAAGCAGAGGTTGGACGAAGTTGCAACATAGATTAATTAGAGTTAAAGGTAGAGATTTAAGCAGGGATTCATGCATGTGTGAGCTGAAATCACCAATTCAAGCCGAATTAAAAGATGAGTTTTCAGCAAAAATTTGAGCAAGGTTTAAAGCAGAGTTAAAAAAGAATTAAAGTTGGAAATTACACAGAGTTTAAAGTAAATGAATGTAGTAGAGATTTAAGCAGGGTTCAAGCAAAGATTTAGGCAGAGATAAAAGTGGATTTTCACAGCAGATATTAAAGCAGAGATTGAAGTAGAGGTTAAAGCAGAAGTTAAAGCAGAGTTTAAAGCTGGGTTTCAAGCAAAGTTTAAAGCAGAGATTAGACTCAGAGTGATGTAAAAGATTGTCCGATGTGTAAAGTTTTGGAGCCTGAATAATTTGTCCTGCTCTAAAAATAGATGCATCGTCAGAGCATCAGACTTTATGTAGACGAATGGATAGAGAGAGAGAGAGAGAGAAAGAGAGAGGGGGGGGGTCATAAATTCCTGCAGCGCTGTGATCTCAGCTCACACACACAGCTCACCTGAGAGTCCATATAGCTCCTGTTCACCTGTCAGCCATCAGCAGAATTTAAAGTGGAGTTTAAAGCAGAGCTCACACATCCAGGAGACACCGAGATCCACAGTCCTGGATCCAGAGTCAGGACCACAGCCAGGACCCCCCTTAGTCCTGTTCTGACCTTCACACACACACACACACAGACACACACAGATCTGTCCTCCTCCTCTTCTTTTTCTTCTTCTCCCTGTGGATCAGAGAACAGGCTGGACGGTCTCT
Organism: Thalassoma bifasciatum; assembly: GCA_008086565.1. NCBI lineage: Eukaryota > Metazoa > Chordata > Actinopteri > Labriformes > Labridae > Thalassoma > Thalassoma bifasciatum. The sequence continues at coordinate 99,915 of RPOG01002204.1, read as the reverse complement.
ACGGAGACCAGCTCCTCCCACTGTCCCTCACCATGTCACCCCCCATCACCACCTTACCTGAGTGTGTGTGTGTGTGTGTGTGTGTGTGTGTGACACTCCCCTGTTGAACCTTGAAATAGTGTTAGGATCTAAGAAAGTACCTCACATTTATGTTCTGTTTTCGGCCCCCGTGGAGCGTGTTTTCACAACACTACAACCCTTAGTGCACAGTGTGTGTTCATGTGTGTGTGTGTATGCGCATACCCGTGTTATGCACTTTACAGCAGGATCAAGAAGAAAATAGAGGTTATGAAGTCAGGTGGAGTGGAGGAGTTGAGAGAAGAGTGTGTCAGATACTAAAGTGTGAGGAAATGAAAAGTCACTCTTATACAGAAAGCGACTGCGTAGCTTGTCCACAGGAGGGCGCAATAAACCAAACAACCTGAAGGAGTGACCTCAACTCTGAGATGCCTTTTGACTCTGTTTGGTGAAATGTTGTGAGAGGAGGAAACTCTTTATTTCTTCTTAAAGTGTGGATGTTGTTCTGAATGTCACTGAACTCCTACTCTTTAAAACCTGAGGCATGAGTCTGGCACTTTAAATCATCATAGATCTTTTTTTAACACTTAAAGTTTATTTCCATTTTTTCATTTATAAACAGCAAAGACAGAAAAGAAAAGTAACATGAAAAAGAAAAAACAGATACAAGACAAAAAACATCAAAAACGTTGCCAGGTCTGAAATGTTCACAGTTGCTGAGGAGTTTAACAGTCATAGGTTTTGTACAGCATTTTCATAAATTAATGTTCTGATGAAATGTTAAATGGTACTGTTTTTGCAAGTTGGAATGAGGAGCAGACACCCTCCACATCAACTATTCCAAAATAAAGTGTCAATTTTTCCCATCTTGATATATACAAATCTCTTCTTAAACTCCATCCACCCATCACATCACTCCCACCCTGCAGCAGCTTCACTGGCTCCTCATCACATACCGCATTCAATACAAAATCCTGCTCCACACCCACAAAGCCATCCACCACCTCGCCCCCCCGTACCTCTCTGACCTCATTCATATCTCTGTTCCTGCCCGTACCCTCCGATCCTCTTCATCTCTCCATCTCTCTGTCCCCTCTGCTCACCTTGTCACCATGGGGGGCCGAGCATTCAGCCGCTCGGCCCCCCAGCTATGGAACTCACTCCCACCTGACCTCCGCAACACTCAGTCCTTACCCCTCTTCAAATCCAGACTCAAAACTCATCTGTTTAAACTCGCCCACTCCCTCTGACCTTTCACCACCATTGCACTGTTTTGTATTTTCATTTATTGTTATATATTGCACTATATTGTGTTGCTTGTTTTATATCTGTTTTAGTCCTCTTTTAATGCCCTTTTATTCTTGTAAGGCGACCTTGAGTGCCACGAAAGGCGCCCTTAAATAAAATGTATTATAATTTTTATTATTATTATTTTTATTTATCTCTTGAAGTATTCCTGTGTACAAGCAACCAGGAGGTATGTTTTGAAGTGGACAGAGGAATAAAGGTAAAATCAGCTGTAAGTCATGCAAAAGAGAAAGAATATTAGTCTCAGCTGTTAAAAAGTTCACTGACCCCTGATTCTGCCTCATTTATAACAAATCCCACAGCAGATACAGTCCAGCTCTAACTCAGTCATTTAAAATGATTCTACCAGGATTGAAAGAATCTGCTCCATGGATCAAACAGTACAGAGATACTTGTTTCAGAGGTTCAGAAAAGTCTCAGCTTTTGTTTTTAAGTGCATGAACGTGGATTGTATACAGGTTTACAGCACTCCACATCAGAGTGGATCCCTCCCATGTTGACTCCTCTGAACGTCCCACTGATGGATTTCACTCTGGTCCGTCCGTCGTTGTACGTGCGTCTGAGGGTGGTGCTGATGGGGATCACTGCCTCGTATTTGCGTCCCATCATCCTGACCCTGCAGGAGTGGTTTGGGGGGGGCGGTTTGCTGGATGGAAACAGAGAAAGTTTCCAACTTGATCACTGTGGTTCCCCGTGAAACTGCCATGTTTCTTCCAGACCGATAGAAGATAGAAGACCCAAGCACAGGGATGGAGGCAGTGATGCTTCTCAGGAATGTAGTTGAAGTGCTGATGTCCCAGCGCTTCTCCTCCTGATGTGTCTGTTGGAGTTTGTGAGGGAGCTGGTCAGCATCCCCCTCACTGAGGTACACAAGCTGCATACTGACCGATTAATACAGTTTGTTTTTGTTTTGGTGTACTTTATTTATTTTAAAGAAGAACCTATTACTAATCTCCCTTTCTTCGAGGTCCATTTCCGGGGTGTGTGTTCATGGAAGTGCACACATGGAAGTGCACACATGAAGGGGCACCACAGGACTCCAGCAGCCTTCAGGCTCAGTGGAGGGATCAGGGGAAAGAGAGGGGATCTTTTCTTAAGTTTGAGGTTCTTTAGGTTGTTTTCAGTTCCTTAGGTATTTTCTTTGCTCTGTATTAGTATCAGTCATTTGCCTTGTGTTGTAAATATTGTTTATTTGTAAATTTACTTAGTGCTCAGAGGTGTGGGAGGAGTCTTGGGGCAGAGGCCAGGAGAGGTGGGGCAGGGTGTGTCTCTTCTGCTGGTGCAGCTTTAATTAAGGATCTGCTGCACCTGCAGAGTGTGTGAGAGGCTCCAAGTCTTTTGTTCTGCTGAAGGCTGCATGTGTGGATTGTGTCTGTTTTTTCCATGTGAAAAGTAAAAACCAAGACCAGAGATCTGGAATTTGCTGACTCCTGCATGTTTTTGATGTCTGCCTTCTTCATCTACATCCTTCTGCCGCTGTTTCATCCTGTTGGTAGAGGTTAACTTACACCTTAAACCCTACAGAGTTCAACAGTTTTTTCAACAGGACTACACTCGTTGTTAGTGATGGTGGACTCGCGTATGACCTCAGGAGGATGCTCTGTGACTGTCACATCTAAGTCATATTTCACATTGAACATTTGTTCATTGTTAAAATTTTTGCTGAGGGACAGGACCTCATAGTGCTTGTACCAACACTCACGACCCTCCCAGGGGAGGAAGAGGGCACTGTGTCTCGTATGCACTTTACTAAGACCATATTCATTCTTCCCAACATAAACGTCTCCTCTAGAGCAGGTTTGGACTGAGTTATGGGGAACATCATCCCGTTTATCACCCTTCCATTCCAGGATCTCAAAGTTATCTTTCTTCACCAGTAACTGAAAAGGAAAATCCCGGGGGTCTTATTGCCATTATTCGAGAAGATAATGGCAATAAGACCCCTCCTGGGATTGAAGAAGCCTGAGGAGCATCTGTATTTGCAGACATAATCAGTTAGACCTGTGTAACCTACGTAAACAGAAACAGCACCAGGGGGTAGGGACCCATATGAGGTCTGCCAGGTCAGAGAAAATTCTGGATATCTGACAGAGGATCTTCCTGGTTTGTTCCCCTGAAGTTCAACTGGAGTCAGCAGAGCTTACAGTGATCTGTTGGAGGCAGATTTTTTTTTCCTCACTGAAACGTAAGATTAGTCACTTGGTGAAGGGAAAGGTGGGAGTACTATTCCTGTACTTCAAGAGGCCTTTGTTGTCTAACCACAAAAATGTTACACCAACTGATTCAATGACTTGGTCCAGATCAGATCCTGAACACAGAGAGCAGTGTGTGAGTTTCCTAATTGGTGGAAACCATTGACTGTATATAGAAGTCAAAATTAGACTATTTCTCGAAAAGTCTTCTTTTTAATTATTTTTTTGCCCTTTATCCTATAATTTTGTATTTATGTTGTAAAATTTTAACTTTTTATCTCAAACATTGCCTTTATTTCAAAACAAACTTTTTATCTTCAACTTTTGTCATCTTAAAATTTTGACCTTAAATTAGAAAGTTTGGACTTTTTTCCACATAATGTTAAATTGATTTCTTAAACTCTGACAGTTATTGACTTTTTGTCTCAGAATTTTGTCTTTATTTCCCCAAATTTCCACTTTTTACATTACTTTTATTAAAAAGTTTGAAACAATTCTCACCTTAAGTTTTCATTTTCATCCTCACATTAGAGTAAAAGCTTCTGATGTTTCAATGGTTTGATGTAATTTTCTGTCAAGTTTGTAAATGTTACTGTACATTGTGAAAACTTCACGAAAGTTTGATTTAAAGAAAATCGTGAAACGAATTGAAATCCCTATATCAGTCAGAAAAATCGCAATTAGATCTTTTTCTAAAACCGTTCAGCCCTAGCCGGGACGTTTTATTGTGAAGAGCAGCAGCAGAGTGACGCCACAGTTCTCAGTCCGGCCCAGTTTACTCTTGATGGGTTTTTTTTAAACATTAAACTGGATTATGAGTTAATGTTGACCTCACAGAAACGCTACAGTCACGTGGTTTGTATGTTTGTACGTTTTATTTGGATGTTTTTAACATCAGGTTGTGTCACCTGAGAAAAACATGAAGGGTGAAACTCAGAGACGTAAAAATGAGATCAGGTTTCTGTGAATGAGACAAAGGAAAAAAATAATCCAATCAATCAGGAAATATGTAAACACGTCTGTGAGCTTGTTCATGATAAAATCAGAAACTTGTGCCAAGACTAAAAGACAACAAATACAAAACAAAAAAGCAGATTAAATCAGAAATCATTTCCCCGGGGCGCAGATGGCCTAGTGGATATGGCCGCGCACCATGAGGCTTGTCCTCGAGCCTGGGTTCGATTCCCGCCTGTGGCCTGTTTCCTGCACGTCATTCCCCACTCTCTCCCCCTTTCCTGCTCTATCCACTGTCCTCCTCTATCCAATTAAAGGCAGAACAGCCCAAAAAATATCTTTAAAAAAAAAAGAAATCATTTTCCCTTTACATCTATAGACTCAGACAGAGACTTTTGGACCAGAGGAATAAAAACACACTCATAGAAGCCGTTTTCTGCAAATTACAAATATCAAAATGAAAAACTGGATTTGGAGAAGGGTTTTTTTGGCCCATATTGAGGTAAAATTTTGAGATAAAAGTCAAAATTTAATCTTTTTATCACAAAATTTTGACTTTGTATCTTAAAATTTAGACATTGTATCTCATAATTTTTACATTTTACCTCAAATTTGACTTAATATGGGCTGAAAAAAAATCTCAACAAAGGTACTAATGAGCTTCCATACTCATCTTATGTTCATCATTCAAAAAAATGTAAACAAAGTAAATAAAAACAGACTGCAGCCTGCAGGTGGCGCTGCTCCCTTTTTTATCTGTCAGAGTGAAGCTCTGAGGTCATTGTATGAGCATTATTCTATCATCAGGTTTGATCACATTCATCTCTGTGCAGGGATCTGACCCAATGATTAAACATTCAGACCACAGTCTACTCCAACAGTTACAACTTAAAAAGAATAGAAGGAATAAAAAGACATCACAGGCCAAGTTTCTGCAGAATTATCCCTCCTTGACCTCAGTCTGTGATCTGACTGATCTGAATCAGTGCAGTGAAGAAAACATCACTTCCTGTGGGTTAATGAGACAGGAAGTCCCCTCCAAAATAAAACCCTGACTAATGGTCCCTGTCAGCCTGCGCCTCCTCCACCTCTGAACACGTCTGGTTGGGAGCAGCTGGAGCCGTCAGCTGATCAGATTATCATCCTGCGTGTAGAGAGGATCATGTTTCTGCCTCATCATCTTTCCTGATTATCTGTCAGAGATCATCTCTAATGTGAGACTCCTGATAATAACACACTTTAATGAGCCTTTAACTGGGCTTCAGTGTGTGCAGTATGAGCGCCCCCTGCTGGGTGGGCTGAGGAGTGCGCCTCATGTTTGAGCTGTGTGAGGTTCAGATGCAGCTGGTTTGGTTTAGTTTCTCTGTCAGATTGTTTACAGGCTGATGATTCAGGTCCATGTGGAGGATAATGATGTTTTTATCTGTTAGGTTATAATCTCATCTTCACAGCTCTTTGGATTATCTCTCTGAACTCTGAGGTCTCATCTCTCTATCAGAGACGCCTTTACAGACTTTATATTTTCCCTTTGAAAGATTTAAGTGACAGAGCGCCCTATCTGAATTTAAGTGAAGAACAAACCCTCAGATTAGTTTATTCTGGAGTTAAGTGGATGTCGCCTGTTTGACAAAGATCATTTCATCTGATATGTTTCAAGCACTGACGGTGAGTTCAGGTGAGCCTCATGGTGAGTCAGTCAGATGTTTGGAGGATCTCAGGAGGAAACTGTCTGAGAAGAACATTCACTTCAGAGAGGGACTAAAGCTCAGTGATCCAGTCTGCAGGTCCCTGTCCTCTCATCCTGGTAACAGTGAGCATGTTTAATGTGTAAACCTCAGTCACACAGTTCTCCCTTTTGGTGAGCTCGGGGCTCAGAGTGAAGAGAGAGGAGTGTCACGCTGAGAGGACGGCTGAAAGTCTCTGTGTTCACTTCAACTCTCAGCTGCTGTGGACTCAAACCCTGATCTGGGTCCAACAAAAACCACAAACAATGTCCCCAACAGAGTCCACTTTGATTTTCTTAAAGTCCCAGTCCCAAAGTGAGGAAATAAAACCCCTCTGTGGAGAAACTCTCCTCTGGATGACGGCTCAAAGACCTCATCTACAGACTGTGTCCTCATGTGTCATGGACCTCCTCTTCTTCCTCCTCCTCGTCCTCACAGTGAGGTCAGGTCCTGGACCTCCAGCAGCATGGCATCCTGCTCTGTCCTCAGCTGGTCCCGGACCTGCAGGAGACCCACCAGCTCTGAGCTCAGGTCTGATGAAAACACAGAGGAGGTGAGAGGTTAGACCAGGGCAAAGTCTCTCAGATTTTCAGGTTAGAGAGCAGGACTCTGGGATCAGAGGTTCACAAGAAGTCAGACTCTAAGGTCAGGGAGCATAATGCTTGTTATTATTATTATTATTTTTAAGTAACCCTTAGCATTGTCTGATAGTGGCTGTAGAAAAAGGGTGAATTCCAATTCCTGTCTTAACCCTCAATCTCAAAAATGTGCGCTCCCGCGAAGTGTAAGTGCTGTCCCGATTCTCAGAACGTTAAGATTGAGGGGTAAGACTGAGGCTGTATCTCCCTCAATAGTGAGATTTTTCGACACCACCCTTGGGACTAAGGGACATCCAGAATGCATTGCACATTTCTGAAGATAAACATGGCGTCAAAGAAGGCGAGCTACAAATGTATTTTCTTTTTTAATGGAGATATAAATTACAAAAACCATTGTATTATCTTAGTTTAGACCCATTTTATGGATTATTTACCTCATTGTTGCACAACATTTGTTTTTATTTTACGATCTTTTGTCAATAGCGTCCGGTGTGTTGTTCCTGTCGTTTAAGTTAGTAAACATTACAAAATGGTCATGTTTCTCCATGGTAATGTAGTTGTTTATCAAGATAACAGCCTATATAACATGCTTGTGCTGATAATGGTATAAGATGACCGGGCTAATATCAAAAAGATGCCCAAAGCCCACGCAAAAGACATAAACACAGCTGCAGACGGCATTGTGGCTGATCCTGTAAATGCCTCCGCTTCCTTCTTCTTCTTCTGAATTGAGAGACTGAACGCCGCTTTGGTATGACGCTGCCCCCCACAGTCTGAAGATGTATCTGCATTTAAGGGGTGTCCCATTTCTAAGTCACAAAAATAGCCCTTAACACTTGGTTTTGAGGGTTACCAAGATTGAGGGTTAAGAAAGGAATTGGAATTGGGTCTAAGTCTATCACTGATTTTCTCTGTTATATGACATAAATGTGTCTATTCTCAGATGAGCCCGACCAATTAATCGGCTGTCAATTAAAGTATGTTGCAGATTAATCAACTGTTACGTAGCCAATACATAAACTTTTTTTCTGTGTGGAGATTCTGTCGTTCCTGCTCCAGTGTGTCTGCTTCAGGCTGCATGAGTGCCCGGCCCCTCCCCCTCACACACCCACTATGCCCAGTCAGCCTCATTATTTAATTAGTTTATAATTAAAGTTACATGATTTCATTTTTTGTGTTCTGCTCTTTTGTCTTGAATCTTATTTTGGGTATAATAACAGTTTGTGCTTATGTACAGTATAAATCAATGTGAATATCAATGTTTGTATTTCATATATCGTGTATATGGAATATCTGTCGGTTTATTGAACATCGGCCAATACATTAAATATATTGGCTTTTTTTTTTCCCCCAGTATCGGTATGGGCATTGGCCCCAAAACACCCATATTGGTCGGGCTCTAATTTTCAGTAAAGCTGTTTTTTTCCCCAACACCACATCATTTCATGTACCAAAGCAGACTCGTGTTCTCTCAGCTCTGATCCGATATGTGTTGTAGGTGGTAGTGAATGTGAGCAGGTGTCTTGGGACCTAATTACTGTTTCTTTAAGTGTTTTATTTAATATTTGTTGTTATTAAGATGATTCAGTATTTATATTTTTGCACTGAATGCAGAAATACTAGTTTAACAGGCGAGGAATCCACTCTTTCCCCAATAGGAGGACAGGTACAGTTAGCTTTTGTGCTCAGGTCTGTTTTATGCAGGTGAAGAAACAGTACTATATGTCTGCATCAGTCACAGAAAAAGTGGATTATCCCTGGTGGCAGGTTGATAATGTTTCTGGTTATATGACGGAGTTCAGGATGGGCTAAAGGAGCCGTGTGCAGGGTGTGATCCCGTCTATACAGGCAGCTTCAGGTTCAGTGGCAGAGGCAGCAGCCTGTAGCTCTACTCCCGGTGACAGATGCAAACAAGGATTTGTCAGACATTAGTCCCAACAGTAACGTGAGCTGAGAACTGTGAGTCTTGATTTTTGTTTCCTGACTCTAGATGAGTTGATAAATTAATTTCAAATAGCGTTTGTTGAAAACATGATATCACCGAGGCAGATGCTGCGTTTTTATCTCTTTCACACATAGCGAAAAACAGTAAATCAGATTTGGTGTTTTTACAAGGTTCACCCTTACAGCTGAAGGGTTTCTGAGCACTTACATTTACTACTGACTTTTTAAGTTAATGTCCCTCAGTCCAAACTTCAAATACCACGATGTGAACACAGTATTAGGCTACATATCTCTAGCTAACAGCGCTCACTCACTAGGACTCCTGTGCTGTTCTCCTCTGGTTCTCCTCACACCACAGCTCTATGGTCTCCTTAACCTGTTATTCCTCCTAATCCTGCCCTGTTCCTGCTCTCCATTCTATCTAACGGCATCATCATTATAATCTTGAGGACCATCAGGTGTATAGGAATACAGATTGTCTTCCTCTTCCTTGGCAGTGACAGTCTAATCCATGTTCAACAGAAGCAGAATCAGCAGGACTCTTCTCTGTGACATCACATTCAAATGACAGTTTTTAATGCAGAAGTAAAAACTAATGTAGTAAAATCGTCTCCAGGAAGACCCTGTGTTTTACTTATTTAAATTTTCTTTTAAACATCATCTGAAAATTATTTTCCTATGATTTTTTTAACTGTTGTCTTAACCTGTAACATGCTCTTTAAGGTCTTGATCAAGATTCTGGGGTCAAAGGTTAGAGATTAGAGCTGTGGGGTTGGAGTCTGGATCAGAGTGTTCCCTGAGTTTTTGTACCTTGTATGTTCTTGCTGAGCGACTTGTTGTGAGCGTTCAGCTCCTTCAAACTGAGCTTCTTTAAATCACTGCGTTCCAGATGTCTCCTCTGAGCGGCAGCTTCAGAGCGAGCTGCAGACTGAACACAGGGGAGAGAGAGAGAGAGAGAGAGAGAGAGAGAAGATCATGTCGCTGTCACACCAACACCTTAGGGAGCAAACACAGTTCTGAAAACCATCCAGAGAAAGAAGAGGAATAGGTTGATGAAGGTCAAACATCTCTCCTGCTCCTTGCTGATGTCTCACCGAGGCCTTGTGGTCCGTCCTGAGCCGGTCTCTCAGGCTCCTCAGGGTGCTCCTGAAGCCTCTGGACTTTGGTTTCTCTGGTTTGGCAGCAGGTTGAGGACTTTTCTGGACCTGAGGTGCCCCCCTCTTCATCAGGAGCAGACAGAAACATCAGATTAACTCCTCTTTAAACAGGTGTGAGCGTGTGAGTCAAGCTGAGCTGTGGTTACCCGTGTGCTGCTGCTCCCTCCCTCCTTCTCCTCCTCCTCCTCTTCCTCACTCTCACTGTTGTTGATGAAGCAGAGCTGTAGGTTCATCTGAGTCTGCAGGCTGCAGGGCAGAGCAAAGAACACAGGTCATGAAACTTAAACAGGTTAGAGGGAGATATGGCCGACGTGTGTGTGTGTGTGTGTGTGAGGTCACCGTGATGTCAGAGCCAGCACATGGCTGTTACAGGCGTCTTCTCGGTCCTCCCAGCTCTCCCCTCTCCTCCCTCTCTCCTCCATCCAGCCGACAGGGATTCTGCTGCGGTCTGGGGACAGGCCCTGAAAACACACACACACACACACACACACACACACACACACACACACACACACACACACGTTTCCTTGGTTAAAGTTTCTAATTTACTTTGTATCTAACTCCACTCATACACAGATGTGCGTCTATATCTGACCTTCGCCTTCTTCTCCTCCTCCTGCTTCTCCAGCTCGGCAATGCGCAGGCTCAGAGCCTCCCAGTGCATGATGGGAAGGCCCAGGTTATCCTCACCGTAGCCTTCCTGCCACACCATGGCTGCCCCCTCTGAGCCTTCATCCTCCTCCTCCTCCTCCTCTTCCTCGTTATCAGCAGCTTCATCCTCGTCAGAGAGCCTATCGTCCTCTGCCTCGTTGCTCTCTTTCTCCTCCCTCTGTCGCTCCTTCTCTCCCTCCATCCTGCAGACAGGAAACGGTTGAAGAAGCGTCAGTTCAGGTTCAGCACCGTGAGCACAGACCTCTGCAGCGTTTACTGAGGTGAGAGGACGAACTTCACCTACCAGACAGAAGCCTCCAGCAGAACCAAACTCAGGCTAAGGTTGTAGATTTTGGGTGAATTCCAATTCCTGTCTTAACCCTCAATCTTAACCCTCAATCTCAAAATGCGCGCTCCCGCGAAGTGTAAGTGCTGTCCCGATTCTCAGAAAGTTGAGGTTGAGGGGTAAGACTGAGGCTGTATCTCCCTCAATATTGAGATTTTCCGACACCACCCTTGGGATTAAGGGACATCCAGAATGCATTGCGTATTGTCGGTAAATAAACACGGCGTCCAAAGCGGCAGAGAAGGCGAGCTACAAATATAGTATTTTCTTTGTTAATGGAGATATAAATATTACGAAAACCACTGTATTATCTTAGTTTAGACCCATTTTATGGATTATTTACCTCGTTGTTGCATAACATTTATTTTTATTTTACCATCTTTTGTCAATAGCGTCCGGTGCGGACAAGCCATGTTGCTTTCGTTAAAGTTAGTTAACGTTACAAAATGGTCATTTTTCTCAGTGGTAATGTAGTTGTTTATCAAGATAACAGCCTATATAACATGCTTGTGCTGATAATGGTATAAGATGACCGGGCTAATGTCATCTCCTGTAGCTGCAGAGTTATGTAACGATAGTTATAGCTGGTGTTTACCTTTCAATAAACTATGGTATGCTGTGACAGCTGAATATGTCCGTGGTTGTGTTATTTATACAGATATTTTTTTGATCACGCTAACTGAAGGAATAACTGACAGACAGTCCACAACAATTTCATTTGCATTTAAGGGGTGTCCCATTTCTAAGTCACAAGATAGCCCTTAACACTTGGTTTTGAGGGCTACTAAGATTGAGGGTTAAGAAAGGAATTGGAATTGGGCCTTAAAGTCCGATTTGGGGCTTCATTTGCAACCCCCAGAGGTTCAGGGGCGTGGCCTTATAATAAGTATCATTTGATAAGTAATTCTTAGGTTTGTGATGTCAATTCAAGTCTGAGTCATCCTCTGTGTTTATCTTCTGGAAGCAGGTTTAACCAGACAAGCTTCTCTGAGACCTCTGTGGAATGGTAACCACAAACATTAAAGAGAGGGTACTGTTCTGCTTTGAGTCTTTGTTCTGTCGCTCTAGTCCCCTTGTAGTATATTCACATGATTTATAGTTAAAAAAGAACCTTATGTTGTCACTCTGATGTTTTTAGAAAACTCTTATTTCAGCTACTGTCTGACACATTTCATTTTAGCTGCTGCCTTTTTAAAGTTCCCTACTCCACAAACCCCTTTCACTCTGATTGGCCAGTCCTCTGAGGCCTGTAAGGGAGCGGGGTAGACTTTGGTGTCTAGTCATGAGTCAGGACCTTATGGATACAGGAGGACCTTATGTAATGACCTCATCATTTCAAATCTAGTGAAGATCTGGTGCTACTTTTAGAACACAGTGTTTTGAGCAATTTAAAGGCAAATTCAGAAATTTCTACAACATAATGTAGAGGTTTGAGAATCTGCACGCTTAGTCTGATTATCCAGCACTGGTACTCTATATCATGTCAAGATGGTATCCCCTCTTTAAATAGCTCCAGAATAGGATTGGGTAGTAAATTGCCAATCAGATGAAATTGCAATGTGGTCTGCTGCTATCACACACAGTGTAATATTTCTTTAACTTCAAGCAGATACCAGATGAAATTTTAGTAGTAGATGGTTTCTGTTCTACATTCTGTTACTCAACCAGAGACAAACTGTTGAAACTTACATTTGCAAGAGAAACAATCTAAGTGGTGAAAAGTGGAAAAAAGATACACCATTCCTACTGTGAAACACAAAGGTGGATCACTGATGTTTTGGGGATGTGTGAGCAACAAAGGCTCAGGAAACTTGGTCAAAACTGATGGCAAGATGAATGCAGCATGTTATCGGAAAATACTGGAGGAAAATTTACACTCATCAGCCTGGAAGCTGTGCATGGGATGTTCATGGACATTCCAACATGACAATGATAGAAAATGCAAGGCCAAATACACCTGCCATTGGCTACAGCAGAATAAAGTGAAGTTCTGGAGTGGCCATCTCAGTCTCCTGACCTCAATGTCACTGACCCACTCTGGGGAGATCTTAAACCTGCAGTTCATGCAAGGATACAGGACTTGGAGCCTTTTTGTCAAGAAGAATGAGCAGTTTTACCATCGGGCACAACAAAGACCCTCACACAGAACTGCCACAAAAGATTTCAAGCCATCATTGTTGTTAAAGGTGGCAATACAAGGTACTGAGAACTTGGTTATGTAAATATTTGATCAGGGTCATTTTGGGAGTTTCTGTTGTCATTATGATTTAAAAAGAGTAAACACAGTTGTTTGTGAATAAATGGCTTCATCCAACCACTAACCATGAGTGACAGAAAAGTTTTTGTGTTAATATTCATATTCTCTGAGAAAAGGCCAAGAAATCATAAACTCTGCCAGGGTATGCAAACTTCTGAGCACAGCTGTCTAAATAAATAAATAAATTCCTACAGTTCTCCCTGAAATTTGTGTTTTTCTTTTGCAAAACAAGAATGAATTTAAAAAAATACCCTTCAATATGGCAAATGATATGAACAACATGTTAGATGGGGGACCTAAAAATAATCGCACAAGAAATCACAGTGTAAGGAAAAATAATTGCAATTGGATTATTTTTGACAATTTGACAAGCTCTACTCCAGAGACAGAAGGCTGAAGGTTAGTGAGCGTCTGTGTCAGAGCTCTCTGTGGGTTCAGTGCCCTGAGCTCCATCAGAGCTGTGTTATCATTTAGAGGAGTTAACGTTTATCTTCACCAGTCACCAAATCACTGGTTTGATTTCCCTCAGGTCTTCATCTGTGTGTCAGCGGCACAGTGTTAAACTCTCTGACTGATCTCAGCCTGTGTTCATCAGACTGATTTTATGATTCATGTGGAGCTGCAGGTCATCACATGACTCATAGAGACCAGGACTGAGGTCAGGTTCTTACAGTAGAATCCTGACACTGGCTGTTTGTGTCACAGTTAGGCCATGTTTGAGATGCAGGCTCATTCTAGCTTTGTCTGAGTCAGGATGAGGTAAGGAGGCGGGGCTTCAGCCTCCTCACTAACAAGGTGCCCACCTGTCAGTCAAATCAGCCACGCCCTTATGCAGACAAAAACTCACCAGTGTAATGACTTAATAGAAAACTTGATTAATAACTGAAATGATGTATTCAGACTAATTCCATGTTTTGAGCCAGACAGTAAACATTTTTATTTCTGCATTGAAGATTGGCTTTTTGACAGGGTGTGTGGTTTCTGCTGTTCATGCACACAGCCTCTAGTGGACACCCCAGGAACTGGAAATTGTAACATTTAACAATAAACACCGAATTAATTTGAGACGAAAAAACAAACTAATACTACCATATTGAAATTTCCTTATTTGGGATCAATTAAGCATACAGCATGTCAGCACATTTCAGCACATTAGAGCTGGTTTTGTTGTTATAGTCTGGGTCTCAAAACTTTATTCTGGGTCTTGAAACTAGTTCGGTGTTTAAGTCTGGATCAAGAGCTGGTTTGGGTTTTTTTAAGTCTTGATCTTGGAGTTGGCTTTGGTGTATTAGTCTGTGGGCTGGTCTTGTGGTTTGAGTCTGGTCTAAGACCTAGTTTTGGTGTTTAAGTCTTGGTCTTGGAGCTAGTTTTGGTGTTTAAATCTTGATCTTGGAAGAGGTTAAATGTTTTGGTCTTGAAGTTATAAACTGGACAAAAACTGTATTTTGTTTTTGAGTCTGGACTTGGAACTGGTTTTGGTGTCATGAAACTAGTTTTGTGAGTAAGTCTTGATCTTGAAACGAGTTCTGGTGTTTAAATCTGGGTCTTGGAGCTGGTTTTGGTGTTTTGGACGTGCCTTGGGTCTAATTTGGGTGTTTTAGTCTGGACTCAGAACTGCTCTTTGTTTTAGAGTCTTGACTGAGAGCTAGTTTTGGTGTCTACGTCTGGTTTTGGAGCAGGTTTTTGTGTTTAAGTCTGGTCTTGGAGCAGGTTTTGGGATTTTAGTCTGGTCTTGCACTAAACTTAGTCTGAACTAAGAGCTGGTTTTGTTGTTTGAGACTGGTATTGGACTAAACTCAGTCTGAACTTAGAGCTGTTTTTGGTGTTTTAATCTGGTCTTGTACTAAACTCAGTCTGAACTAAGAGCTGGTTTTGTTGTTTGAGACTGGTATTGGACTAAACTCAGTCTGAACTTAGAGCTGTTTTTGGTGTTTTAGTCTGGTCTTGGACTAAACTTAGTCTGAACTAAGAGCTGGTTTTGGTGCTTTGGACATGCCTTGGGGGTAATTTGGGTGTTTTAGTCTGGACTCTGAACTGTTCTTTGTTTTAGAGTCTTGACTGAGAGCTAGATTTTGTGTCCATGTCTGGTTTTGGAGCTGGTTGTGTGTTCAAGTCCTGATCTTGGAGGTGAATTTGGTGTTTAGATCTGGGAAAAGTAAAAATTATGACGTTAGGACATGATCTGGAGAAGGATTTGGTGTTCTAGTCATGCCTTGGGGCTGTTGTTGGTGTTTTAATCTAAGTCTTGGGGCTGGTATAGTCCTGTATTAGGGCTAGTTTTGGTTTATAACTCTTGGAATTGCAGCTGTTTTTTGTCTAGGTGTTGGAGTAGGTTTTTGTGTTTAAGTCTAGTCTTGGAGCATATTTTTGGGATTTTAGTCCAAACCTAGCTGGTTTTGTTGTTTGAGTCTGGTCTTGTATTAAACCTAGTCTGAACTAAGAGCTGGTATTGTTGTTTGAGACTGGTCTTGGACTAAACTAAGTCTGAACTAAGAGCAGTTTTTGGTGTTTTAATTTGGTCTTGGACTAAACTTTGTCTGAACTAAGAGCTGGTTTTGGTGTTTTAATCTGGTCTTGGACTAAACTCAGTATGAACTAAGAGGTGTTTTTGTTGTTTTAGGTGGACCTGGTCTCTGTAGTCCTCCTCGGCCCTGCCCTGAACTCAAACTAAGCCTCACATTGTTCAGATCCCTGCCTAAATCTGATCCTTTCATTGAACCTCACACTGTTCTAAAGTCACTCACCTTGGCCCGGTCCAGGTGTGTGTGTCTCCTCCAGGTGTGTGTGTGTTTTGGGCTCGTTTTCAGAGGAGTAGGGTCCACTTTTGCCACATAGCTGTCCTCCTTCAGCTCCTCCTCCCCTCTCCTCTTCCTCCTCCTCGCTCCATCAGAATTTCTCGCCCAAACTTTCTAACCCGCCTAAAAGAACTCCTTCCCGGCTCCTGTAGAAACCTTCAGTCCCGTTCTGCGTTGACCCGGGACACTTTTAGTCCTGTTCGGGCCGGTTCCTCTCCTTCTTTTCTAACGGAGCTCCAGCTTCAGACAAAAGATCCAAACTTCAGGAATTTCAGCAAAAAACAAGTAACCGAGAGAAAACTGTTACCGTGCAACTTCCGGTATGAACCTTCAAAATAAAGCGGACTTCAGCAGCTGTGATAGAAGTCAGGACTTTCTCAAACTTCTTCATTAACCCTCTGACGCATGAATTATGAAAGCCAGTGTCTGGATTTTTCCTTCGAGTGTTTTTATTTGTATTAAGGCATGAACATTTTTTTTTTCCAATTTTTTCTTTTCAAATATTTGTAACAGAACATTCAACATAAAAAGAGTGACATTAATGTAAACATAGCTATAATCTTTTTTTAATGCTTTGCGAAACATTTTGACTCTCTGTCATCCATTTTAACACTGAAAAATGTGAAATTATTAAGCTTTTTTACCCTCAAATGTTTGTCTATAACTTAAAAAAAAAAAAAAAAAAAAAAAAAAAAAAAATATATATATATATATATATATATATATATATATATATATATATATACATATATATGTTTGGAAAAAGAATTGAAAACAGTTTTTCAGGTCCTAAGAAGAATAAAAATATCCTGACACAGGCTAATATGAATTTCCACCACATGAACCATTGTATTTAGGAGTAAATAATTTTTAAATAGGTGTCCACTGTTGTGACCACTATGCACCACAGGGTTAAGATCATGGACTGTTAGGGTTTTGTGTTTGATGTAGTGTGTGAAACCAAACATACATGTGCAGGCAGGGTTGCCAGATCTGATCAAAAGTTTCCAGCCCAAACACAATAAAAAAAATCCACCTCCCTGACCAGCTCATATCTCCACCTCTATAGAAACTTATGTAGAAAACAAACAAAAAAACCCAAAAACAAACAAAAAAAATAGTTCAGCTGATGAACTGGCACTTGGACACACAACAAAACCAATACTATCTTGTAGCACCCTGTACTTCTCTACCATGCTTGGATTTCTGTGTTACAACACTTGCAATGAGAATTAAAGTTACACCGTGTCAAAAGACTGGCTCAAGAGTGAGGCTCCAGATCAGTCCCCCATTCCTTTCTGTACACTTCTTGTATTTTACACACTGAAACGTCTCTCAGTTCCAAGTCAAAGCTCGAGAGGAAAGGCCAACACACCTCTGTGCGACTTGGTTGAACGCTGAACCCTGTTTTGGACACAGTGACCAAGGCTACATCAGTGACTCTTGTTCAAACCAGGACTATTACTGGTAGATGATGTTAAGTTGGACTGATTCTCTCCATTCAAAACAGTCAAACTGATGATAAGAGGGAAAAGGTTTACTCAAATGTGTGAATCTTAATTTTTTGATGGCAGATATTTTGTAGATATTTACCCACGAATATTTTCTACAAACCCTCTAGATGTTGTGAAAAGCAGCCCAAATTTTAACAACCTGCTCAAAGCTAATTTACCAGCCCATTGAATTCAAAAGCAGCCCAATCTGGCAACACTGTACAGGAGACCATGTGTCCTCATAATAAAGTTTAATTCACTTTAACTTAGTGGCTCATGATTAATTCAGGTCTCAACTGGTTCTCACAATCCTCCATTAAGTTTGAGCCACAATAAAAAGCTTAACTGATAATAGAAAATATGACACTGTACTTGTTCATTTTAAAAATGCTTTTATTATGTAAGTGTGTTTCCGGTTAGGTCATATGATAAGTCCGTGAGCTTAATGCAAAGGAGATGAAGGTGTCTTGTTTCACTCTCTTATAATTTATTTTTTACTTTAAATGTTGTTCACCCTTATGTTAACCAAACATTTTCCTCACAGTGATGTAAACTTAAATTACATTTCTGCCGCAGGTACTTTTCTCCTGTCGCCTGAGATGCAACGTCACGTGACCAAATGAGTTCACACATGCATCCGAAATGTTGCGTTCACGTGCACAGGCCTCCTCCCCCCTCCAAGGTGTGAGACCTGCGACAGGATTCAAACTACAGACCCATCTGATCTGTACTCTCCGTGGTGTGATGTTTTTTTGTTTTTTTTTGAGTGTTTTATTCTCTGCAGGTGAATGTATGAGACTGATGAGGAGGTTTATTCCACTGAGACGGGTCATTCTCAAAACAGAGTGAAAATGTGTCTCTAAATTTTCCGGACTCTCAAATGTTTGAAAATTTAAAAATCATTCAGATCAAACTAGAATGATGTTACTCTGTAGGTGGTTCCCCAACCTTTTCCACTTTAGGGCCCACATTTAGATCTCACAAATATTCGCGGCCCCCCTCTAACCCGATAAGTACAGAGGCTGTAAAATGCCTTGTAAAAGCTTGATGTGTAACAAAGACCGGAAATGTAAAAGAAAATATGTAATAGGGCCCAAAATGTGATAACTGGTGAAAAGATGCTAAGTAATAACCAAAATGTAATAACCATGTAATAACCATGTAATAACCAAAACAATGTAACAACTTGTTAAATTTGGGGTCAGTGTTTACACGTTTGGGTAATACAACATTTGATTTATTACATTTCAGGTTTTATTGCTTTTTTAAAATTACTTTTCAGGTCATTGTTAAATTTAGGGTCATGTAACATATTGAGCTTTAACATGCCTTATAAAAGAACTTTTCTTATACACGTAAATTTGAACATGTTTGGTATTGTTTAATAGTTAACAGAGTTTTAACATCTTAAACATTATTATGTATGTTTGTATCTTCATATAACTACCCTCCACTAAAATTCAGACTATTTTGGGAATGATTTGGCAGCCCACTTGCAATACATCCATGGCCCACCAGGGGGGCTCAGCCCACAGGTTGGGAGTCACTGCAGTACCCACTAAATAATGATGGTGATAACTCAGTTTTAATTTCCTTTGTATCTAAAAAGAATCATGTCACACTGCCATTGTTTGATGCTATTGGAGAGTGTTAAAACATTTCCCTTTTTTTTGTTAAAAATAATAATTCGTCCATCATGTCCATAGAAAGGGTTTCATAGAAGAATAAAAATATGCCTTGCGAACAGTGAAATAAAGTATTTTAAAAAAAATCTGTCCCCTGATCTGGTGTCATTGGTGGTACTGGTATCACAGACCATTATTTTGAAAGGTTAAGAATGAGAAAGAACTCCCAGGGTCAAAGATCAACAAAGAAAAACAGACATTCAAGACAAAACATGGCAGGTGCTTTTTTAATGAGTAAAAGTAAGATGTTTTTTAAGAAAATGTCGTTTCCAACTTATTTTTTTGTTGTGTCATTGGTATTACCTTAAATTGCACTGGATGGGCACATTTTCATAAAAATAACAGGTTCATAAGTACAATTTATAGAAAGTAAAATATTTTCTAATGATAGCTTTGAGCCAGATTTGACACCATTTTGTGAAATTAGTCAGTAAGAGATATTTTTCATTGGTGTTACCACCCTTTTCTGTAACACCAGTTACTGGGCTTTTGAATATAAATAGACTGTTTAATGTCAAAATGAGTAAGAAGGTTAAATATTTTAAAATCAACTCCAAAAATTACTGTATAATTTCATTTTTTCTTTTGTTCTGTTATTTATTTATTTATTTTAGCAGTTTCTAAATGTTGTAATACCTCCAACAAACTCAGTAACATAAAACAATACAAAAAAACAACAACAAATATTTTGGATGTTCATTTTAGTAAATAACATGGTCCACATAAATACTTACCATTAAATTAAATGGATGAAAACTGAATTAACTTTTCTGACTTGAAAATGCCCATATTTTGAAAATAACCTGGACACAAACCAAGAGTCAGTTTCCAGCCTAAATGAACCGAAAATAGAGGAGTATACATTTTAATAAAAGTGTCATTGGTCATTTAGTTATTTTAACCCTCTGATGCATGAATTATGAAAGTCGGTGTCAGGATTTTTCTTTTGTGTGTTTTTATTTGTCTTAAAGCATGAAAAAAAGTTTCCCTTTTTTCCCCCCCAAATATTTGTAACGGAACACTCAACATAAAACAGTTTGAAATTAATTTGAATACAACTTTTTTTTGTTTGACTTCTTTTCTTTTTTTTTGATAATTTCATGAATAATCTTTTTTTAATGCTTTGCGAAACATTTTAACTCTCTTTCATCCATTTTAATGCTGAATAATTTATAGTTATTACACTGTTTTACCCTCAAATGTTTGTCTATAACTTTTTAAAAAATATATGTATATCTGGAAAAAGAATTGAAAACATTTTTTCAGGCCCTAAGAAGAATAAAAATATCCTGACACAGGCTAATATGAATTTCCACCACATGAATCATTGAATTTAGGAATAAAAAGTTTTAAATAGGTGTCCACTGTAGTGACCACTATGCACCACAGGGTTAAAAACAGTTTATGTCTCCTTCGGGCTGTTTATTCCCCTCTGCACTAAATGGATCTCAATTCTTCTGCTGAGCAACAGTTAGTGGATACAAAGCAGCCACCAGGTGGAGTTATAAACCCAGAAATCATGGGGTAAATTACCTGAGGAGGCTGTTTGGAGCTCAGATTCCCCTGAAAGATTCAAAAACTTTATGATCACTATGAAAGGGGCATGGCTTCTTACACAGGACACGACCCTAAAATCCTTTAAATCCTTTATCTGGTGTTGGTCCCATATGGAAATAAAAATGTCCATGATCAGACTCAGACTCTGTAATGTGTTGTTACAGTTCAAGAAGAGCTTCTTGATAACTACAGATTTTTTTTTTTATGTATCCAAGTGACTCTGACTCAACTTTAACACAAGCAAAGTGTTAATAATTTCCATACACAGACACTGTTCTGATGCTGACACACCAGCTCAATGACTCACTCAGATTGTGACATCATCCTACATGAAACTGTTTGGTGGAATAAAATACAATAAGTCAGCTCAGAAAAACATCAGAAGAAAAAAAACAAAAAACAATAAGATAAAGTTGTTTCTGGACCACACTCAAGAACTTATAAGTTTCCTATCATACTAATATTTTACAACACTGGTTATTTTTTTACATTTCTGACTTTGTAAACATGAAATTTGAATGATGCTTCATTTATTAAAGGAGTATGACCTATGTCACTTTTTATTGATTTTTATTTTCCAGGGCTGAAGTTTTACAGTGTCACCCTGACAGGTTTTGTAGTTCTGCTTTTTGAAGTGTCAAACTCTGAAGTCTCTCAGCAACACTTAGCTCATCACTTAGAAATGATCAGTTTTTAAAAATGTTTTCATGAGAAGTCAAAACAAATTATATTTTAAGGAATAATCTAAGCCTATCATAATCTCTGATTCTTAATAGTTTAAAGATGAACAGCCCTTTCACTTTGCTAAGTGCAGATATAAACTAGTAGACAAAATAAAATAATCTCAGTTTAATTTTTTTCAAACTTTGTAATATCAAGTGGCCAGCAGGGACAGATGATCTGCAAAAGCCTGAAAGATCCGTACTGAGAGAAAAGAGCTTCAAATGACTGAAAATCAAACACACAAAAGACTAAGAAAGAAAAATATTGAGGGTAATGAAAATCTGAGCTGCAAAAAATACAAAAACTTGATTAAGTGTTACTCCCTACACTCTTAACCCGAATTAGTTGACTTTACTAGAAAATTGCGTAGAAACCCGTTGCCTTATACCACTTTAGCTTTTACACAACCTGATACTAAAGAGGTTAAGTTGTTTAAAAACAGAACCTTCATTTTTTGCAGTAGTCATAATGAGTTCATATTAGTAGCCTTTACTCAAAATCATTTGTTCACATCAATGGCACTAGTTATTTGTACTCATCGTTTATTACAAGTCATGATTCTACACTGCAAAGAAAATCCTTTTGTTTTTATGGTAAAAACTGGCAGCTGTGGTTCCAGGGGGATTTTGTAAAATATACAGTAAAATTGTTAACAACTTTACAGAACAACCTGTCAATTTATGGTTAGACATGTTATTATTAACTAAACATTACATTTTACCTTGTAACCATGAGTGAGGAGGACACACAGTGGATATGAGACCCTGCTGTACATGGATTAATCACATAGGTAACACGGGCTATCTTTGCCTCGGTAAATACAGGCTGTCTATGCTCCATGACATAGAAATACTGTCTATGGCATAGACTGGATGTCAAAGGGAACAATAAATAACAGTATTTTCTTCTGTAAAATTCTTGATGATAATTCCTGTGAATATTTTGTTTTAGCTTTGAGTTGAACAAGAAGATTTTACAGTTCATGTTTGACATTTGTGGCTGCCCATGGATTACAGTACATGACTGTAAATGATGGTGAAATGCAAGCAGGGGATGTCAGTCTACACCGCAGAGTATAGACAGCCACCAACACCCCAGGGCATAGACAGCTTGTGTCACCTGCATGATTCCCCCCCAGCACAGCAGTGTCTTATGTCCACTGTGTGCCCTCCTCACTCATGGTTACAAGGTTTAATAAGGGATTAGGTTCAATTCAAATATATCTACTCATTTTTTCAGTGCTTTCTACACATTGTCCCTATAGCCCCTCCCCTTCTTCCAGAACTCAATATACTGAGTTAACTCTGCTGAACATGATTAGTGCATTGCATCTTTCTACTGATAAACACAAATAACTAATTTGATTTAGTAATGACAACGTCTTTTTACAAAACATGAGATGTTACGTAATGACTACTAAAAAGTTTAAGTTGAAACAAAATCCGGGTTTACAGTGTAAAAGCCTGGGGCTCATCAGCTTTAAACTTCAGTTTTTTTCTATGTATGTCCTCCACTCATGCACTCTACTTCCTGACGCATAGTTTCTCATTTAAAGTGTTGCTCTTGTTTCATTTTTTTGAACTCTGATCATTGGCAGCAGGTTTTCCTTACAGAGATTATTCAGGTGGTCACAGGCCAGCTGACCTCCACATCATCAAAGTTCATCCTGAGGAGACAATAAAGGCTCGGGGTGGACAGACAAGAAGCAGCAGGTGTCTTTATTTCTGTTGCTAGAGCTTAACCAAGTCAGCATTCATGATACACAGAGACGCAGTGAAGCTACAGAAGCTGGAACACGAACAGGACGAGTGAGTGAAGAGACAACGATGAGGCAGAGGACAAACTCATCAGACCAACAGAAGAGGAAGNCGTTATTGCTAACAGGACACTAACATCACTCACTTCGATAATATTTGTTCCAAAGTACAAACTTTACAGAAAATAACAGTCCAAGTTTGGCAGGAAACACTTCAGGACATGCAGGGGGGCCGATAGGAGGGCCGGGGGCGGGGGGAGGGGCTTAAGCAAGGGGGCAGGGCCTCCCATTGGATGAGAGGAGCTGTCACTCACACAGACAGTCACACAGGTGTTTGAGACGTCAGGTACAATCCTTTATTCATGTTTCATCTGCTTAAAGCTCCAGCACAGGAGCTGCACATGCACACACACACACAGGTACACACACATTTTAGTCAGTCACAGCACAGGATTCAGCTCTGCCCTGAGGTCACACACACACACACGCATACACACACAAACACACACACGAAGTGATGTGGAGGTGATGGGAACAAACCACAGACGACAGATGAGGTGAGAGCAGCAGAGGTCAGATGCCTGTACAGGTGCAGAGACACTCAGCAGGTGAACCCAAACACACACACACACACACACACACACACACACACACACGCACGCACACACACACACACACTCTTTCTCTCTCTCCATCATGTTTTTCTGATCCTGCTGATTCTCTAATCCTCTCCTGATCCAACTCTTACAGGACAAACAGCCTTAGCTCCTTCATTATGCCCCTGTGAGGAGTTTCAAACCCCCTGAAACTTACACTTCAGCCTGTCTCTGACACCTGGACACCTGAGCGTCTGTGTCTAAACTGTGAGAGCAGTCAGGAGTCGCTGATCAGAGTCTGTGACTAAAAAAAAAACTCCTCGGATGAAACTTCCTGATTTCAATCACCCGATCAGGAGGATTCTCTTTGGTTTCATCAGTCTGAGCGAGCTGCACACCGTGATTAAGCCTCGTCAGACGTCTTGCGTTTTTAAGTGGGCTCAACATCTATCATCTCTACCACTGCAGCCAATCACAGCTGTCCCTGGGTAAGAGGCGGGGCTCCACATGGAGAGGTGAGCAGTCAATCACCAGGCTGACAAACAGAGGACCTGTTACAGCTGCAGGGGAACCAGTAACACCCTTTAGCCCTTGTTTTACCCTTAACCCTTGGTTTGGAGCATTCACATCTAGTGAAGGTGTATCCCATTTCTCAGTAGGTTAAGGGGTAGGGCCACACAGCACAGAAACAAAGACAAACTGGGACCTCAGTTGATGGCAGAGAAAGGACAAAAGGACAGATAAATTCAAGCAATTGAGAATAATAACTTATATTCATAGGAATGACACATTTTTATTATGTATCCAATTCTATGCTACTTTACGTAGATCCTAGGGCTAGAGGTGATGACGTGGCAGGATTAGGGTGGCGTCTCCTTTAACAGGGACGGTTTTCACCCCCTCCTTTCAGCTCTCAAAACAGAGAAGAGGAGGGTGTAAACAAAGGGGTAAGATGAAGGGGGGGCAACGTGTACAAAGTGTGTCTGAGGAGGACGGTGCAGCACACACAGAGCAGTCAGCTGTACTGTGAGACTTTTTGGTTTAAAATGACTTACTTTACATATAATTTAATGCCATTTTACAGTTTCTCACTATAAATACTAAACAAAGAAAATTACTGTCATTGAGTTCATAGTGTATTTCTGTATAAATATAAAATTACAGTATTTCACTGGCCGCAGTTTCACCAGTAAACTACTGTTCATTCACAGTATCTGCTCTCTGGACATACAGAAACTTTCTGTTGTCTAAATATGTTGTTATTTACCATGAATGCAACATTTACAATACAGTATATTGTCTACAACAGTGGTTCCCAACCTTTTCCAACTCAGGGCCCACTTTTATGTCTCAAAAATGTTTGCGGCCCACCTCCAACTCAATAAGTACTGAGAATATAAAATGCCTCATTAGAACCCATTTTGTAACAATGACCCAAAATTTAATAAAACCCAAAATGTAATAACTGGTCGACAATGTAACAGATTCTGAGCCCAAAACAAAATAACTTTTTGCCAAGACAGTAATGACTTGTTACAGTTTGAGTCAATTATTACAATTTGGTTTGTAATAAATCCTTTTTGTTAAGTTTTGGGCTCAGCACTTTGGTTAAATTTTTGACAAGTTATTAAATTTTTGGTTTTATTACATATTGGGCCATTGTTACGTTTCGGGTCATGTTACCTATTGGCCACTAACATACCTTCTCATTTATGAATAAGTGAACATTTTTCAAGGATTTAAGGATTCAAGGAGTTTTATTGTCATACACCCTGACTGAGTTTGTAACTGATTTTTAACATTTAAAACATTCTGTTTATTTGTATCTTTCTTTATTAATTTGTATGTTGTATCTTTATATCATTTCACTCCACTAAAATCAGACTATTTTGGAAACATTTGGCGGCCCACTTGCAATACCTTCACGGCCCACCAGGGGGTCATGGACCACAGGTTGGGAATCGCTGGTCTACAATATTCTGGATGGTTTTTAATATCTGTACATACTCATACTGTTTTATTATTTTTTTTAAATTTGAGACTCTTTGCCACCCCCATAATCCTTCAGTACAACAGCAGGGTCTCGCATCAACTGTGTTCCCTCCTCCTTCACATTATCTGGAACTTTAAGGTTACAGTTCACAAAGGCATAACCAGGGTAGAACCTCTCAGCTCACCTTAGCCCCTACCAGCTGTTTAGCAGAGCTTCAGCTCACAAGTGTTACCCAGAATGCCCTTGTTGACTGCAAAACATGAATTATTGCAACTATGAGTGAGGAGGGAAAGTGGCGCGACCTTAGACCCCAAACAGTGACCTTCAGCTGGAAACAATAAAATACTGTAAATAGGGGCATTTGACTGTTAGAGGACCAGTACTGAAATTCCCAGGATGCATTGCTTATTACAGTATTATACTGTTCTGAGTGGCTGTGGCTCAGTGATAGAGTCATCATCTTCCAATCATAGGGTCATGGGTTTGATTCCGGCTCCTGCAGTCACATGCTGAAGTGTTCTTGAGCAAGACACTGAACCCTGAGTGGCTCCCACAGTTGGTCTTTGATGTGTGAATGAGCATGAATGCATTAGATAAAACTGATGGTTCATATTAGAAGTCTCTTCCATCAGTGTGAATGTGGTGTGGGTGGGTCAAAGAGACTAGAAGTGTTAAGTGTTTTATGTGGTCAGTAAGACTAGAGAAGTGCTACATAATTACTAGCCCATAATCCAATACGATGCCAAAGTACAGTACTTAACTGCTGGGATTCTGCTGTAAATTCACATCAAAGTTTTACAGTGTGGGAATCAAACCAGAAACCTGTCAGCACTAACTACTGCAGCACTGTGCAACAAGACAGTGACTAAGTGTCTGTAAGTGTCTGAATCTTCATCTGGGTTTATACATGGAGATGTTTAATCCTTAAAGGGGCATTTTGTGCACGTCGTCCGACGAGCTGTGAAATAAAGAATCCTGTTGACATGAACCTGATGGATGATAAACTGCAGAGACAAAGAGCAGGGTTATTAAAACCACTGACCTCAGGAACCATCGGGTCTTTTCACTCTGACAGCTCACATAAAGCTTTCTGTGAACACCGTCCTTATCTGCACTACGCCTCGTTGTCTTTTTCCTATCATCTCATGTTATCATGTGATCATGAATAAAGTCATAAATGAGGCACAGATATTAAAACGTACGATCGTGTTATGCAGATGTTTCTGAGTCTGACTTTTTATTCTCAGAGTTACGTAACCCTGGATTTCTCCGCCCTTCTTTTCTTCTGTCTAGCACCTCTCCCTCCTCCTCCTCCTCCTCCCCTCATCTCTCTCCCTCCATTTTCCATCCCTCCATCCTTCACGTCCTGTCGGCTGAGCCAGCGCTCTGTCACTTTGTCCTGCACTGAGTGAATTACACTCCCTCCATTAGACTAACGAGAAGGCAGGAGGACCAGGAGGTGGAGGATGAAGGGGGGGTGAGGAAGATGAAGGATGAAGAGGAAGAGAGAGGAAGGACGGGGAGAGAGGAAGGGCGGGAGTGGAGGAAAGTTAGATGAGGTGGAAGGAGATGAGGACATGAGGATGAAAGAGGAGGGTGGGTGGAGAGATGAAGATGAAGATGGAGATGACAGGCTGAGAGGAGAGCGAGAGAAGGACACACAGAGGAGGGGAAGGAGGAGTCAAGGATGAAAAAAAAAGGAGTAAAAGCAGGACAGCTGTGCATGACACTGAGTGGATCCCCCCCCCACACACAAACACACACACACACACATAGACACACAAAGAGCAGCAGGATCTTTAGAGGACAGATGAGTAAATAAGATACACACAGATACATTCTGTCCACAGGGGGCACCAAACCAACCAAAACAGGACTCGCTCTCAGGACTTAACCCTGGACCCTGTTCTCTTGCATCCTCCCTGCATCACCTGACCTCGACAGCCAATCAGAACGCTGCCCAACAACTTCTTCTCCTGACACTCAGAGTCTGAGAGGAAGCTGCTGACCCCGACTCCTCACACAGGTTTTTCATCCTCTCCCCTCCTCTCGGTGCAGGATCATCTATCAGGACTCAGAGTTTGTGGACTCAGCAGATAATCTGATCTGATTTAAAGACAGAATCCATCCTCAGAGCAGGGACGCTCCGATTCTGACTCCGAGTCTGACTCTGAAGCAGCTTCTCACAGAGACAGAGCTTATTACTGACACACGCATTCAGCACACATGCTCAGGGCAGAGTGAAGCAGCATCACACACACACACGCACACATACACACACAAAGACACACAGACGGAGCTGAGTGGAATAGTGGTGAAATAACCAAGCTGAATACAAAGTGAGGCAGAAACAGAAACCCTGATATGTTGAAAAGAAGGAATCGTCTGAAAACAGGAGATGAGTTCATGAGATCCACAGGAGACCAGCAGGACACACACACACACACGCATACACACTTTGACACATTTACCCTGACACACACCGTCAGTCACACACACACTCACACACACTCACATGCCCGAGGTAATGACAGATCTTTGACAGGTCTGGTGTCAGTTCCCTCCACAGCCCGCAGACTCAGAGGTCAGAATAAATAAATAAATAAATAAATACGTCAGCAGGCCCAAAACACAAACTACAGGAAGTCAGACTTCACAGGAAGGGGAGGGGCTGTGGAGGGAAGTCACCTCCTATCTCTCTCTCTCTCTCTTTCTCTCTCTCTCTCAGCCGGCCCCCTCCCTCGGCGCTCTCTCTTTCTCTCTTTCCCTTTCTCTCTCTCTCTCTCTGCAGGGTGGGCGTGCGGGCGGCTCAGAGGTCGGTGCAGCGCTCCTGCTTGCTGTAGTGGTCGAACTGACTCTTCCAGTGCATCATGTAGGAGGACCAGCGGTGAAACTCCACCTTCCACTGACGCTCTGCCTCGTCAATGTTATCTGACAGGAGACAGACAGACAGACACACAGGGGGGTCAGAGGTCAAACACTGAGGGGGTTGTTTTTGAAATACTCCGCTTCATGATACCTGTCCTGTCGTGACCATAGAGCGTTTAATCAGAGGACGTAATGACATTCATTAGTTATTAGACGTTAAAAACTCAGTTACAGTTGTGCCCAAAAGTTTACACCCCCCCCAGCAGAACTTCTGAGTAAACACAGTTGAGTGATTCTATAATTAAGGGTACATTTCAAGTCCATGGGACAAACTTATCAATTTCTCAAAATATTGATGTTTAGTAATGACCAATTTTACATTGTCTCATTTTGGTGATATTTCACTTTCTTTTAACACAGAAAGTTCATACATTCCATAATTAATTAAGCAAAAAATGCAAATTGTGTATTTGAATTAGCAGTTTTGGTGCTGTCCGAATTCTTAAATGTCAAGTTTGCCTTTCAAAATTAAAACTAAAATATCTGTTTTTTTTAAATATTTAATATCCATAAAATTATTCACTTTGTTTGTTGTCTGAAAAATCAGTGTCAATTGTGTTACCCTAATGTAAAAACCCCATAAATCAGCAAAAGTTTGTTTTTAAAGTCACATGACTCAAACTATAGGTTACAGCCTTTTTGGTGGGAACTTTGGAGAAAGTTTGATATTTTCCATCACCTCCTCATCAATATTTCACTCAAATGGTTGTCTTTGAGTGGTGAGATTTAATTGTTTGTCAACTGTGTTATCGACATTTTAAACTTTAAACTTTAAGGCACAACTGTACAAGTTCAGTTTTATGATGGTTAACAGCTGCTTTTCGAGAGTAGTTTTTATCAGGGATATAAGAAACTTCAGGAAAAAGGGCCAAAAAGAGACTACACCTTGGAAAGAGGAAGAAATGGATATTTGTTTTATTTTTTTTACTTGGCTCCATTGGAAATTCTCTACTGTGCAGACTCTGGCTGCACAATGGCGGCTCCCGTGACGGGTTTTTTTGGTTTCAAAATCATAGGATGGCTGTCTATTCTTTAAACAGTCTATGGTCGTGATGCTGGGCTTACCGGTGATGTTGAGGAGGCGGGGCAGGAAGCGGTTCCAGAAAGCGCACATCTGGTTCCTCAGTCCTCGGTGGATCTTCAGAGGCTCCGTGTTCAGACCCACGTGTTTCTGCTCGCTCAGAGTGAACACGGGCCAGCGCCTCTTACTCTCCACCATGCCGTCGTGGTTCACATTAGGGTTCCTGACGGGGAGGAAGAGAGAGGTCAGAGTCAGGAGGCTGACTATTTTCCAACACAAACCCACAAAACTTCCTCAGGAAACCACTGAAGTCCGCTCCAGGACTTATATGATCCTGTATGAGATCGAGCCCGGTG
This sequence comes from Thalassoma bifasciatum, assembly GCA_008086565.1. Lineage (NCBI taxonomy): Eukaryota > Metazoa > Chordata > Actinopteri > Labriformes > Labridae > Thalassoma > Thalassoma bifasciatum. The sequence continues at coordinate 69,862 of RPOG01002204.1, read as the reverse complement.
CAACCATATGACATCACTACCCAGACGTTATTGTGGCGTAAACAACAATGGCGGCCTACAGGTGAAAATATTTTTTAAAATTTTATACAAACTAAGATATTTTGAGAGATTTTATTATTGTTCTTCTATAGCTGGTAAAAACACTGATCATTTAGGAAAATGACGTTCTGGTAGCCAAGGTTCCTTTCAAAGGAGAAAAAAATAATGTTCCTCATGTTTACATTGACACATATTCCAGATGTTGTAGTGTGCATTCTGATGTTTGCTATTTCCCCCCTCTATCTGAAGATATGGACATGTTTGTATCAGGTGTGTACTTCGCCCCTCATCATAACTTCATGTCTGATGATCTGCATGTTTCAGCCTGATGAAGCTCTGTTATGAAACTCCTGTCAAGTGTGTGAGCTCCTGCAGGATGAAATCAGGTCAGAGCTGCTTTTACAGTCTGAGCTCAGCTCGGAGTCTGCAGCAGAGAGTCCATGCTCTCACATAATGAGATTAAGAGCTTTAATTATTCCCTCTGAGCAGCAGAAACCGAGCTCATTAATCACAGACAGGCTGCGGGCTGAAGGAAGGATGAGACGTCTGCAAACAATTGCATACAACTGCAGATACCTACAAACACCTGAAAATACCAAGTGTCAGCTGCCTGCAAATGCCTTTAGGTGGCTGTAAGTCAGTGAAACAGACGCTGTTCCTCAATCAGAAAGTCCCAGCTGCTGCAGTCACACACAGTGTCCTTAAGCAAGACACTCAACCTCAAATTGCCCCCATTGTTGGTTAGTGGTGTGTGGATGTGTATGAATGTGTGAGCTTAGACTGATGGTTTCTTGAAACAGAAGTCTCTACCATCAGTGTGTGAATGTGGTGTAGATGGTGAAAGAGATCAGTAAGGTGTAAAGTACTAAGAGTGGTCAGAGAGACATGAAAAAAAAACAAAGTAGTGGGCCATATGCCATAAAACAAATCACTGCAAATAACTGAAAACACCTGAAAATGTTTGCATACACCTACACATGTCTTCAAACCTCTGAAAACTCCTCCAACAACTTCAAAACATCTGCAAACTTCTCAAGATGCCTGAAAGAGCCATGCAAGCTTCTGTAAACATGTGCAATAGTCTCCAAACAAATGTCTACAAATGTCTTCAAATGCCTTCAAACATTTTGCAGATTGCAGATGATTGCAAACATCTGTGAGGTTCTAAAACACCTGCAAATTGTGCAAACATCTGCAAAAGTCTTCAAATGACTGCTAATGCCTGCAAACATCTGCAGACTTCTGTGAGCTTCTGCAAACATCTGCAGACTTCTGTAAACATCTGCAGCAACCTGCAACAGTCTCCAACATCTCCAGATACCTTCATACATCTTCATTTATCTGAAAAAACCTTGCAAACGTCTTCAAATGCCTTCAAATGCCTTCAAACACTTGTAAAAGTCTGCAAACATCTTCAAAACCCTGTAGACATCTGTAACCAATTGCAGATGACTGCAAACATCTGTGAGGTTCTCAAACATCTGCAAAAGTCTTCAAATGACTGCTAAAGCCTGCAAACATCTGCAGACTTCTGTGAGCTTCTGCAAACACCAGAAGACTCCTGTAAACATCTAGAAATATCTGCAGCCTCCTGCAACAGTCTCCAAACATCTCCAGATAACTCCATACAGCTTCAATTACCTGAAAAAACCTTGCAAATGTCTGCAAATGTCTTTAAATGCCTTCACACACTTGCAAATGTCTGCAAATGTATTAAAAACCCTGCAGACATCTGTAACCAATTGCAGATGACTGAGACATCTGTGAGGTTCTCAAACACCCACCGCTACCCTCCCTCCTACTTCCCTCTTTGCCTGTCTACAGGAAATCAATTCATGGTTCTCCTCCAACTTCTTCAAACTGAACTCTGACAAAACAGAGGTTCTCCTCATAGGTTCCAAATCCACTCTCTCAAAAGCTAACAGTCTCACCCTCACAACTGATAACTCCTCTGTCGCCCCCTCCCCGCAGGTCAAGAGTCTGGGTGTCGTCCTCCATGGTACTCTATCATTCCACACCCACATCAATCGGTCCGCATACTTCCATCTATGAAACATTAACCGCCTCCGCCCCTCCCTCTCCCCAAACAGCACCGCCACTCTGGTTCATTCACTTGTTACATCTCGCCTGGACTTCTGCAACTCCCTTCTGTATGGTCTCCCCCTCAAGTGCCTCCACAAACTTCAACTAGTACAGATTGCTGCAGCCCGGATCATCACCAGGACCCCATCTTTCCACCACATCACCCCTGTTCTTCAGCAGCTGCACTGGCTTCCCATCACCCATCGCATCACCTATAAGATCCTGCTCCTCACCTTCAAAGCCCTCCACAATCTCGGCCCTCCATACCTCACTGATCTCCTCCTCATCAACACACAAAGCCGAACCCTCAGGTCTTCATCCTCCCTCAGCCTCAACATCCCCCCCGCCCGCCTGACCACCATGGGGTCCAGGGCCTTCAGTTGCTCTGCCCCACGTTTCTGGAACTCCCTCCCACCCAATACCTGTGACATTGACTCATTAACTTCATTCAGATCCCACCTCAAAACCCATCTTTGCCGCCAAGCTTACTCATTATGACTGTTTTTAAACTCTGTATTTCTTTTAAACTTTTCAATTTTGAATTTGGAGTGTGTTTTTAAATCTGTTCTGTGCGGCATCCTTGGGTGACCTGAAAGGCGCCTTTAAATAAAATGAATTATTATGATTATTATTATCTGCAAACTGTGCAAACATCTGCAAAAGTCTTCACATGACTGCTAATGCCTGCAAACATCTGCATCCTCCTGTAAATGTCTGCAAAACACCTGCAGACTTTTGTAAATGTTTGCCAATGCCTCAGATCTTGTCCCCGACTCTCACCCAGTGCGAGCGAAGTTGGCCCAGTATCTCATCATACGTCGGCTCAGCTTCTCCTCCTCCAGCGTGTAGTTCAGCCTCTTCTCCAGCGGCAGGCCGAACACAAACTCGATCTCGTAGCCGTGGATCACTCCCATCCACTCGGGCCAGGCCAGGTTAGACGCACGGTGGTCAAACAGGTAGAGATAGACGCCGCCTGCTGGAGGATGAAGAGAAGAGGGGTTATACTACACACTGGCTGCGTCTCATTTGCGCTAAATGATGTCTCCTCTGTCCTCTCTCCTCCACAACACCGGAAGTAGTTCCAGAGCCGCCATATTGAAGACTGTCCCATTTGTGCTAAATTGCTCGGAGGAGAGAGGAGAGAGGATGGAGGAGACTGATCGGAGGAGAGATGATTGAGGAAACACCAGAGCTGCCTTTGCAGAAGTCAGACACGCCCCCACACGGGATGACGGGCCCTGATTGGACGGTGCTCTGGTTCAGAAAAAGATTAAAAACTTGTTTGATGTGAGTTTGAAGCACTAAACGCTGATCACAACTGTCATTTAATCAATAAAAAAAATCAACAAAACAGATCAATACCAAGTTTTTATAACTGAGATTCATCATGCAATTATTTGTATAGGTATTTAAAATAGAGCAAAAATAGTAATTCATGATCAGTTATTTTCCCTATTTATTTTCCTGCTACTTCTTTATAAAGAGACTTTAAGTCAGAGAATTAGTCTGTCAGGACAAAAACACGTTACAATTCAGTTTATGAAGTTTCATTCATGAGCAGGAGGTTTGTAAAGACAGAGATGATTTCTATTTTGACCTGAAATCTAACTCTTTTTGTGTTCCCATAGATTATATATTATTATATAATCAGTTTCAGGGTTCACGATCGGATATGCTCTGGATAAAGAATAAATAATTAATGAATAATCCAATAATGGCGCATTTTACCCCCAAAGTGATCCTTGCGCTTCTTAACTGGACACAGAATAAACAGAGCTCAGGCTTTCTTCATGTGAAAGTGTTTGTTCAGAGATTAAAAAGTAAGATAAAGCTGTTTCTGTTTATATTTTATTAGAATTTTACAGCTCATGTGCAGACACACAAACAGCTGTTAGAGCTGAATGACAGATGATCCTGATCAGCTGACGCCATCATCACTACAAGACCTCACTTCGTTAAATGCCCCTGAAGGAAAGGACGTCTCAATTGTGTTAAAACGAATCTCCTTGTCTCCTCGCTCCTCTCTTCATTTCCTCGCGTCTCTCTCGTGCATCTCTGGTGGGCGGGACTAAGACGCAAGTGAACGACGCAAGTGGAGGAAGGAAAGATGAAATTTAGCACAAATGAGACGCAGCCCCGGATCACAATTGTTACAGTCTGCAGAGGAAAGATATGTAAAGATAAATTGGTCTGTTTGTTCTTACAGAGCCTGAGGGTGTTTTAAACTCAAAGATTCATCATCCAAACAACGAGTTTCAAGTGAATTTAGCTCCCAGATCTACAAACAGAGTCTTTGTGTTCCAGGTTGCTCCCTCTGTGATCTAACTGAGCATCAGTGTTCAGGATATTTCTGCTCAGTGAAACACTGATCAGAAGAAGTGACCCTCAGGCCTCCTGGGGTCAAGCATCACATTATTTCAGAGAAACTGGATCAGTCAGACGTGTTCCTCTCTCTAAACCACTCAGACTTCATTAAATCAAACAGCTCGTCTCACCCTGAGAGTTTCCTCCGCTGTTCATCGCTCCGCTCGCTCCCCCCGCGTTGGCCTTGAGGGCGTTGTGCTGGGCGTACGAGCGTGCGAAGTGAGCGAGCGGGCAGATGACATTGTGGTCTCCAACCACGTCGTCCATGGCGTCCCTGTTCTTCTGCCCGTTGTTCTCGTCCATCCAGTCGGTGTACTGCAGCACCACGGCCTCAAGACCGATATCNTAATTGCGATTTTTCTGGCAGATATCGCGATTTCAATTCAATTGTGTGTGTGTGTGTGTGTGTGCGTGCTCTAAAAGCCTGAGGGACTTTTTCTCTCACTCTCTTGACCCCTCCCCCTCCTGGTCAGACCTCAGCAGACCCTGTGAGGACGTTGGTTTCTGTTCCCGCCCCTCACCTTCCAGGAAGTCCTCTCTGGAGATCAGGCTCTCGTTGTCCTTGCTGAAACCGGGCGCTCCGTACAGCAGGAAGTAGGAGCCCTCGTCCTGGTTGACCCCGAGCATCACCTGAGTGTCTTTGAAGTTCCCTGAGTTCAGCATGGCCTCGGGGGTGTCGGGGAGAACTTCGCCATCGACCACGGGGACAAAGGAGAACCTGAAGAGGGCCGACCACGGCAGGACCTGGTCATAGCGGGAGGACAGCGAGCCAATCAGAGGCTGGCTCAGGTGAGACCTGGGTCTATCAGAACAGTAGTTGGGCTGGGTGTTACCTGCCACTCCTGGTCGATGAGCTCCTGGGGGGTTTTGCTTCTCAGACAGTCCACCAGCTCCGTGTCGTTCCCTCCGTTACAGCCCACCAGTTTTCCCAGCAGCGTGGCTCGACGGCGGGCTTCAGCCGGGCTCACCGAGGCCCAGGGGCAGTTGGGGACCCCGCTCTGCAGGATGGCCCGGGTGAAGGTGGGTCGGCTCTCTGGGGACAGCAGGTGGTACCCCACTGAGGCGCCGCCCGCGCTCTCACCGAAAATGGTCACCTGATGGAGGAGAGATCAGAGGTTACAGGTGATCTCACACACTAACACACACTTTAACACACACTTTAACACACACACACACACCTGTTTGGGGTTTCCTCCAAAGAAGTGGATGTTGTCCTGGACCCATTGTAGCGCCATCCTCTGGTCCAGCAGACCCACGTTCCCAGGAGCCTCTGAGGAGCCGTGCAGGGCGAGGAAGCCAAACGCTCCGATACGATAGTTCATGGAAACTACAATGACGGTCTCGCTGTGAGCCAGGTACCGACCATCGTACACGTCCAGGGAGGAGGAGCCGCTGTAGAAACCTGTCAGGGACCACAGGTCAGGACTTTAATCAGCTGACTGAGGAGGACGAGGGTCAGCTGTCTGACTCTGAGCCCTCAGATGTTTGGTTTAGTTTGTTCAGATATGATTTCATACCTAAAGGTCTGGACCAAGGTCCTTTTATTCTTACATTGTAAACATTTGGTACAGTCTGGTACGGTTTCACACAGTCATTTTTGCAAAAAGACTTACAGACCTTACGCATCAAACCTACATGATGTCACCATCAGCAGCTACATATCTGTAGTTTATAGGTTCCCCACCTTTTCCAATACAGGGCCCACTTTTAAGTCTCAAACATTTTCACGGCCCACCTCCAACCCTAGAAGTACAGGAGGCTATATAATGCCTCGTTAGAGCTCGATTTGCAACAAAGAAAAAGTAAGTAAAAAACCCAAAAATGTTATAACTGGTAAATAATAACAGATGCAGGGCCCAAAATGTAATAACCATTTACCCACAGTGTAACAACTTGTTAAATTTTGGTTCAGTGATTACATTTATTTCATTTCAGTTTTTTATTATATTTCAGGCCTTTGTTAAATTTGGGGTCATGACACATGTTGGGCTAAAACATGTCCTCTTTAAGAACTTTTCTTGTATATGAACCTTTGAGCATGTTTAATATCCTTAAAAACGTAACTGAGTTTTAACATTTTAAGCATCTTCTGTATTGTAATTTCTTTATATGATTACCCTCCATTAAAACTCAGACTATTTCGGAAATGATTTGGCGGCCCACTTGCAATATCTCTGCGGCCCACCAGGGGGCCACAGCCCACAGGTTGGGAATCACTGCTGTAGTTTATAGGGATTGGTCATTTGGCTGGTGGGCGTCTGAAGTCAACACGTTGAATAAATTAAAAAGTTCTTGAAAAACCTCCATTCAACAGTTTTTTTGTTACCCTTTACATAACATACAGCAGTCAATGTTAGCCTTCCCTGTCCACACTGCTGGTTCATTTTGGTAGTATGAGATGAATTGTTGTGCAACTATATTCAAGTATTATATATATATATATATATATATATATATATATATATTAATTAAGTATTTCGTCTCCACTTCCCCCGATATGCTCCCGTGGCTTATTTTATTATGGTGATGGATTTCCTCTTTTCAGTAGGCATTGGTATGAAAGTCCGAACCTTTCAAAACAACAATAATAATAATAATAAAATTAATAATTATTGTTTTATTATTATTATTATTATTATTATTATTATTATTATTATTATTATTATTATTATTATTACTATTATTGTTATTTATTTTTTACTTTATTTTTATTGTTATTATATTTTCAGTTGAAATGCTCCTGATTAATTCATATTGTAATTTAAAACGTTAAGCATTAGCTCACTGATTGTTCTGCCTCCTTGGAAATCTTTACCAGTGCCTTAAATGTCAGATATCTGCAGAAACTCAGACATCAGTCAATCTTTATTTCAGTCAGAAAACCTCTGAACAATTGTTTAAGGCCTCATTCTTTTTTTGCAAGAATTTAGTCAAACAAATTTGTTCAGATTTGAGAATTTTGCATGTTGTGTTTTAGAAGAATTGCAGACACCTTGTTTTAGTCTGTCAGATGTGTTAAAAAGAAAAATAGACGAAAGAGAGAATGCACTTTAACTCTTCAACCTTGTCATGGTTGAAAAATGGATTTTTATGGTCTTGGTCTTGTTTTAGTTCTTGTTTGTCTCTGTCTTGGTCTGGGGTTGTGTGGTCTTGAGTACAACACTTTTAAGTCCTGAAAATCAGATAGAACCAGACTTTAGACACAGTTCCCTGTCTAAAACCACTGTTCTAAACCAAACTAACCTCTGTCTGACTGCACAGATTTGGATTAATGAATGTAGTTGTTCAACCTTAAGACCAACCAGCGCCCTCTCTTTTTACACTGCTGAGATCTTTGTGCTCCGTGCTGCAGCTCCAGGCTTCAGTTAAAGGCTCATTTTGCTGTTTTTAAAGCTGTTCTCACTCACAGGGTGGACGTGTCGGTCAGCAGCAGCAGGGCGGTTACATGATCACAGAGTAAAAAGGATTAAAGGATCGGGTAACTCAGAGGCTCAGCTGGGGGTGTGGATGACTTTCTGAACTGATGAATTCTGCATATTGATGAAGAATCCATGTGTCCTAACTGATACCAGACCAGTGAGTTAAGAGGTGTGACCCTCTGTTCTATAACTGATGGTTTTAGGTCCTGGAGCAGGCGCCCTGTGCACTGACCCCACAGTCCTCACTGGTCCTGGATCTGGTTCCTGACAGGAATTAGAGCCTGTTGGTTTATCTGTAAGGTCTTGTTCTGATCTGTGGTTTTCTCAGCTGATCTGTGGGAAGACTCGTGTCTGACAAACTGTGTCTACACCAGGACTTTGAACCAGTTCGCAGAGTGAAAACATGAATCAGAAACTTTTGGCATTTTGCTCGGAACGAAAACACAACCAGAAACTTTTGAAATGTCAGTGTTCCGGAGCAGAACCTGAACATTGACAACAATGGAAACCAGTTAATGATGGCATTTTTTTCATTGTCTGTCATGTTCGTCATGTCGCCCAAATAGCCAACTTCCTGTGACACTCCCCCATACCCTGGCAAACCTAATGCCAGTCACCGGAGGGACCAGAGAGAATTCAGCCACTAAAGCACATGAGAAGCAATCAAGAAACATATACAGACCCTTTCCAAAAAACTAGAATATCATGGAAAAGTTTATTTATCCATTATTTATCCATTCAAAAAGTTAAACTTTCATAGGTTATGGAGTCAGGGCCCACAATTTGAATGATTTCAAGTATTTATTTGTTCATTTTTACCTAATTTGGACTTCCAGCTCTTAAAACCCACAAAAACAGGAATTCATAAAATTAGAATACTGTGAAGAAATAAGCCGAAATTTTGCGGGGCAGGAATGTTTTAAACTGAGAGTCACACACTTATCATCTACTAAACTTATAGCACCTGCACAGGTTTCCCCAGGTGTCATTAAAATGCTTCAGTTTGGCTAAATTGTATCAGTTCAGTTCAATATGGGGAAGACTGCAGACCTGACAACTGTCCAGAAGAGCATCACTGATCCCCTCCATATGATGGGTAAGCCACAAAAGTTCATAGCTAAGGAGGCTGGCTGTTCACAGAGTGCTGTGTCCAAGCATATCAATGGAAAGTCTAGTGGAAGGGCAAAATGTGGCAGGAGAAGATGCAGCAGCAAAAGAGATGGGCTTCAGCGGGTTATCAGACAGACTGCAGATTGGCCAGCCAACTCACTGGACCTGAAGCGCACTGAGAATCTATGGGGTGTTATCAAGAGGAAAATCAGGGGCACCAGAGCCAAAAACAAAGAAGAGCTGACAGTCAGCATCAAGGAAAATGTGGGCTTCCATAACTCCCAGGCAACGCCACAGGCTGAATGCATCAATGCCACAGCACATTGAGGCAGTGATGAAGGCAAAGGGATTCCCAACCAAGTATTGAACATTGACATTTTGTTTTGAAAATAGCATATTTTGTTTGATTTGATGTGCTCCTAATTTCCTTCCTTTTTTTCCTGCAAAAACTGAGAAGTAAATGAGGATTTCTCCACAGTATTCTAATTTTATGAATTCCTGTTTTCCTGGGTTTTAAGAGCTGGAAGCCCAATTTATGTAAAAACAAACAAATGAATACTTGAAACTGTTTCAATTGTGGGCCCTGAATCTATAATCTATGAAAATGTAACTTTTTGAATGAAAAGATGGAAATAAATAAACTTTTCTATGATATTCTAATTTTTTGGAAAGGGTCTGTATATGTGGCCTCCCAAACTCAAGCATAACAACTTATCTAGGTTATCACAATTTAACAAATGTAGGCATAATCTGCATGAAATAGTTTAAAAACCTCCATTTTCTGATCAAAAGCCAGGAAAGGTCACTCAAAATGTAAACAAGAGGCAGAGGAAATGTCAGTCACAGAGAGCGCTAGAGTTTGGCTGGGATATGATGATAATGATTTAGTCTTTTACCAAATCTGCCAGCTATTGCTGACATTTGCAGACAACTTAGTTGAGTATAGAAAAGATGAAGTAGTCTGTTTACAGGAATGACTTTGTTCTCTATTCCAGTCTTTCAATAAATCAGATTTGCCCTCAAGATCAGTGACCTTAAAATCAACCCCTGATAATGCTCAGGTCTGGTGAATTATAGTGTTTGTTGTGAGAAATAACAGCCCATTAGAAAGTGCTGATGTTACATCTACCAACCTAAAGTCTTATGGTAGTGTTGTGACGTTCACAAACGAACCGGTTCTTTTGAACGGCTCCTTAATATGAACGATGGAAACCCAGTCACAGCTGGGATCCGTTGTCCGTCAGTCCACCAGTCTATGCAGAGTTTATGTTAGCAGTAATAGTGAGCTGTATGTTCACATTTTCTTCTCATTTATTTTAGCTGTATCTTTTTTCTAATACTTGAAATAGTTTTTGTAATTGAAGTTCAGTGTTGCAAGTTTTTTTCCCAATATTTTCTATCAAAAATAACAGTTGTCTAGCATTTGCTGTGATACTCAGGTACAGGCTGCTATTAACCCAAAGACAGTTCAGGTGTCCTCCTCAAGGGTTAACTTTTTTACAGAGCAACAAAATGTGTTTTCATCGTTTCACTAAAATCTGTTTTGCACAGAAATTCATTGTAGCCTGCTTTGTTTTTTAATGTTTATTTGTGCTCAAGTCATGGTTTGGACCTGTATAAAATACACAGAGTTTGTACAGGGGGTAATTCAAAATAGTGACGTCACTGTCAAAGCAGAGTGATATGGCGCCACCATGTGGAATATTTACATTGAATCCAGATCAGACTTTAAAATCTAAATCACACGTCAATAAGGTTAAAGTCAATATTTCAGAATAATTCAAACTCATTTTGGTGGGATATTTAAATTCGTTCCTCCCAGTGATTATTTCCAAGATAAAATGAGTTAAGGCCAGGCCGGCTTCTGAAAACTTAATAAATACAAAAATGAGCTAAAGGAGCCAGTTTTTTGAACGGCTCTTTGAAAGGAACGGCTCACCAAGATCCGGCTCCTCTCAAAGAGCCATAAATCCCATCTCTATCTTATGGCTGACATGAAATCTTATTGACCGGTACTTGAATGAAATTTTTTGGAATGGTTTGTTTTTTTTCTGATTTACAGAGCGTACATTTTAGGATGGCGCCCCTAAACCGAAAACGTTAAAATACTGTTTCTGCTCAGAAGGAACCAAATAGGAACTGCCTGGTCTAAACTCAGANCCACGGACGTTTGGGCTCAGCGCGGCGGAAACGACGCTTCCCCACTGGGGGCTCGCCAAAGGGGATTCCCAGAAAGGCGGTGACGTAGCTGTGGTCCAAAACTGGCTGACGGAAACCACGAACCCGGCCGCTACGGGTCGTCACGGTGAGGTCGGACTCTCCCTGAGAAGAGCAGGAGGGGAGGAGGAGGGAGAGGAGGAGGAAGGAGGAGAGGAGGAGGAGCACCGAGGTCTGCATGGTGGAGGCAGAGACGCTTTATGGATGAGACTCTCACTCCGATCAGTCAGCGAGGGTACAGTTGAGTCTGAGGGAGAAAGCGAGAGAGAGAGAGAGAGAGAGAGAGAGAGAGAGCTTAATATGATTAGAGTGATGGAGAGCAGACTGAGAGGAAACAGATGAGGACTCAGAGGAAGGGATTAGACCTGTCCTCCAGGTACACACAGACATCAAATGAACACTGCAATTTTTTTTGCACAGTTAAATTATTTTAGTCTGTCTATTTGTTAAAAAGGCTAGTTGATTGTGTTCTACTTTTATTCTCTTTTTTATTGTATATTTGTATATATTTATATTTATTATTCTCATTATTCTATTGGGCTTGCTCCAGGACCAGGGTAACCTAATTTCGTCCCACCCATGTTTTTACATGGGTTGTATGACAATAAAACTCCTTGAATCCTTGAATCCTTGAATCTGTTCTGACCAATCAGCATCCTCTGCTCTGAAAGGATGACACTGACTCTGAAGGGCTAAAACGAACTGCAGTTCCTAGAGTGTCCACTAGAGGCTGCATGCAGAAACAGCAGAGGACACATACACACCCATTCAAAAAGTCAATC